>JADBJO010004428.1:112500-130000 GCA_016801955.1 Conus betulinus | reverse complement strand
CCACCATCGAGTGGGTATGTAAGAGAGTTTGCAACGTTCGCCGGAAAAACGATCACGATCAAACGCGATCGAAAATAATGAACACGACGTGTTCGTATAGGCCTTTCGATTGGGGCAGGACGATAAGGATGATGCTCAAACATACAGTGAACATAATCTTTATTCGATGTTTTCTCTTAAAAGTGTACAAAAAAAAAAAAAATGTTCAGAGATGGACGCACTAGCCCAAGACGATGTAGCGATGTCTCCGCTATGTGCCCCCCCCCCCCCCCCCCCCCCCCCCCCCCCCCCCCCCCCTACGTTCCCCAATCTACCTCCCCTCTCCCCACGTATTCTTAATGGTACCTTGGTTTTTGTGCAAGATAACCTAAGGACGGATTTGGAGCTGTTCTGAACTGGAAAGCCGTGTGCTTAATATTGTGCTTGTGGTACAGCTTTCAAGATGCTTTTCAAATCGAAAAGTGTGTTTCCACCCACGCTAGAGATTGATTTCGAGTGACTCAGTTTCATCCGATTTACTGTTTACAGTTCCCTGCCTCATTCACTGTTTACAGTTCCCTGCCTCATTCACGGTTAACCGTTCCCCTGCCTTATCTATGGTTTACAGTTCCCTGCCTCATTCACTGTTTACAGTTCCCTGCCTCATTCACTGTCAACAGTTCCCTGCCTTATCTATGGTTTACAGTTCCCTGTCTCATTCACTGTTTACAGTTCCCTGCCTCATTCACTGTCTACCAGTTCCCTGCCTCATCTATGTTTACAGTTCCCTGCCTCATTCATGTTTACAGTTCCCTGCCTCATTCACCGTTTACAGTTCCCTGCCTCATTTAATGTTTACAGTTCCATGCCTCATTTACTGTTAACCGTTCCCTGCCTCATTTAATGTTTTTGCCCTGCCTCATTTAATGTTTTACAGTTCCCTGCCTCATTCACTGTTTACAGTTCCCTGCCTCATTCACTCTTTACAGTTCCCTACCTCATTCACTGTTTACAGTTCCCTGCCTCATTCACTGTTTACAGTTCCCTGCCTCATTTAATGTTTACAGTTCATGCCTCATTTACTGTTAACCGTTCCCTGCTCATTTAATGTTTTACAGTGCCCTGCCTCATTTAATGTTTACAGTTCCCTGCCTCATTCACTGTTTACAGTTCCCTGCCTCATTCACTCTTTACAGTTCCCCTACCTCATTTACTGCATTTCCCTGCCTCATTTAATATTTCCTTTCATACCAGTCAGATTGAGGTTACCTGTATTTGTTACTGTTCGTCTGTGTGTTTGTTGGACTCTATTCAACGTCGTAAAGGCTGTGCCAGTCTTGATAAATGTTCATTTAGGTTTGTTCATGTCTTCAGTTGTTGTTCCTGTATAAATGCGTCGGATACAGTGTCTATGGATAAGCTTGGAACATAATTTTCGGGATGTCTTCTTGTTGGTTCTGCGTGCTTTGTGTTGTCATTTCTGCTAGCAGCTCGGTGTGTAAACAGTATTGGTTTCATCGTGGGAGAAGCTGTTACCCAAATTGTTCTTTATTTACTGTTGACTGGTCCCTCGTCATTTAGAGTTTCCTTTCATCTGGTTACCTGTTTAGAAGACAGGTAATAATTCGTTTGCAGATGTTGTTGGTTAATGGTTTTGGGGTTTTTTAGAGAAAATTAATGTTTTTCCCACTCAGTAATCTGAAAATGCTGAGTGAAATAGCATGTACAGTTAGAAAATGTGCTGAAAATGTATTTTCACGTTTGCTGAATACAGTGTCGGTGACGTGCACATTTTCTACAGAGTTTGTTGTTGTTATTTTGTTGTTGTTTAGTTTGAAACCGCCCTGATCGTATTCGAACGAGTTCCAAAATTTCTACTGCAACTGCTAACTACGCACGGTATAATTATAATTTGGCACTGTTGACAATGGTATTCAGCACACATAACACGCACATATTGTGTTCGAGGCAGGTAAACTCATATTTAAACAAAGCCACGGTAGACGTGGACCTTGGGACCAACGGATCTTGGGACCAACGGACCTTGGGACCAACGGGACCTTGGGACCAATGGCATGACCCCGTTTTGAACATGTGACGCAAGAAGTCCAAATCTAAGACAGTTGATATGAACCTGCAAACCACGTGTAGCCTCATATGGGAGGCCAGTCTTCTGACCAACGGACTTGTGTGTGTGCGCGAGCGCAGGTGTCCCCGATGTTTGCTTATGTGTGGACACAACTGCATGAAAAATATCATGTTGTTGAATGACAGGAAGGAGTGGAAAAAGTATACAACATCCGGGCTGTTATAAATGACTTAGTCAGCAAAAAAAAAAAAGTTACTAAAAACTATCAGAATACTCTCTCTCTCTCTCTCTCTCTCTCTCTCTCTCTCTCTCTCTCTCTCTCTCTCTCTCTCTCTCCAATAGTTTCAAGCACAATCAGTACCCCGATTCCCCTTCTCCTGCCTCTCTTCCATTCATCTCGGTTGTATTGGGTGTACCGCCGTATTATTGCTTCGCCAGTCCGTTGTTTTTTTTTTTTTATTTGTATTGAGTTACATTTTATGTTATTAGTCTAGTTTTGTAATAAGCAAAAAGAAAAAGAGAAAATTGGTGTTCCAGTGGTGTCTGTGTATCAAAAACGGTTGTTCTGAACAGTTTTTGTGTGTGTCAATAGAACACTAACGTTTGAAGATGCAAAAAAAAGTACATTCGTTTTCAAATACAAAACTGAGAGACAATAAGATTTTTTATTTCTTTGCTGTAGTAAACATTTGTCGTATTCTCCTCGATCGCACCGCTAAAAACAGATGTAGAAGCTTTAAAGCAACGCGAGAATTGCGGTAATGATACGATTGTAGATGACCATTTCTATCTTTGGTTAAAATTAAAGGAACAGTGCAGCATTTCCTTCTTTAAAATCCAATAATTAGGAAGCTGATGAACTAGTTCTAATGGCCAAAACGTTCGGAGTCAGATCATAGATCTTCCAAAAGAGCTTGGTTTAGTTGTTACACGTGCGAGTGCTTTTCACACACACACACAAAAGTACGCAGTTCATACCGAGAGATCCCAAATCACGCTGCCCACGCTTTAATTAACCATCTCTTGTGAAGAAAAAAGTTTGTCTACTTTTTACAGAATATGACCTTTCTTTAAGAAGTTAGCACCTGTTGTTATCCAATGTTAAGGTACGCAGAATACTGTTTGTTTCTCGCACCATTTTGCTATGAATGTCGTTGAACAGAAACGCGTCACTACAAACGGTTCATTCGTTTTTAAACACATCAGTAGTCTGCATTTTCTGCATTTTTTTTTCTGCGTCTAATTTTGATTGCAAAAGAACGAAATTGTCGTGTGAAATTCATTCGTGTAATAATGGTTGTGTATAACACACTGCAAATACTGTTTCCTGTTACCTATCACACTGTATGTCATTTTGGCATACCTTTCTCATTAACTGCAGCGATCCAGCTAAACCTTATTACCGTTCTTGTTTTTGTGTGAAGACGTTCGTGACCTCGGTCCCTCAACTTTGTGATTTCCAGACCAGTCACGTCCCGTCGCAGTCCAAAGTTCTGCGGCAATCAGTGATGCATCATCAATGATGCAATCAGTGATGCAAACAGCTCCATATTATTGGATGCCGTGCATTCAAACCAGACACAGCTATATTGGATGAGAAGTCGAAAGCTTCAACCAGACTAAACTATATATGATATCAATTTTTTTCTCTCTCTCACACTCTCACACACACACACACACACACTCACTTGCAGGCGGGGGGAGGGGAGGGGAGGGCGGGGGGGGGGAGATGTAAAAGACACGCGAAAAGTCAAGCGGTCACACACAGGTAAGCAAACGAACTCGGGGAAAACTCCAACTTCGTTGTGATAACGAGTGAGGGTACTCTGTGGTGGTGCACGTGGTACACGAGTGAGAAAAGCGCGAGACCCAGTCAGCAAGCGGCGTGTGGAGCTTCTGACAGACGCCGCCCCATGTTGACATGGGACCACTTGCACGTGATGCACGTGGTGTCACAAGAAACAGTCACCGGGGGTCAACTGAACAACCGTAAAAGGGAACAGAATGTTATTATTATTTTGAACAATTAAGCAGTGGGGGGAAAGCGGGTGGAAAGCAAGTGCAGGCCAACAAAATCATCATTACACCAACGACCCAGCAAAGATTTGACGGAGAAAAAACCAATTTAAGGAGGTAGGTGTGTGTGTGTGCGTGCGTGTGTGTGGTGGGGGGGGGGGGGGGGGGGGGGGGGAAAATAAGAACGAAAAGTCAGGAAAATATATATGTTAAATGTAAGATCCTTATCTAGCAGTCTATGGAGTGGAGACCGTCGTTACCCGTCTTGAAGACAGAACTATCCATAGTGCCTGCTCCTAGGCCTTTTGGATCGGACTCGTCATGGAGGCATGGCTGATTGTGTTTGAGGTCCCTTGGCATCAGATAGAGCTGTACCACAGTCTACAATTCCGTGGTATTCTCACCACTAAGTGTTCAAAAAACGGAATCCGACAGCACCTCAAAGCAGCCAGTGAAGAAGAGAAAACGAAGAAAAAAAGAAAGTGTGGTAAAGAAATAAGTTGCCGAAAAAACTAAAATCATGTATGAAATACAAGGGTAAGACTTGGAGCGTATGCTTGAGGATCCGTCCTGTGTTGGGGGAGGGGGGGGGGGGGGGGGGGGGGGGGGGGTCTTTTTTCTTTATAGAAAAAAAAAAAAAAAAAACGGTGATTTGGGAAACAGGCAGGTTTTCCAGACAGTTCACCAGAACCTCTCAGCCCCTTCAATTAACCACACGGCACCCTTGATAGAGATCTCACTCACGGGAGCCCCTTGATAGAGATCTCACTGGGGAGTCATTCCGGCATTGACACGGGGATCATCTGTCATCCCAATGGTCCCTCTCTCTTCTTCCCGCCTCCCCCCCTCCCCCCCCCCCCCCCCCCCTCTCTCTCTCTCTCTCTCTCTCTCTCTCTCTCTCTCTCTCTCTCCATTTCCACACCGTTGTTGTCAGTCCTTCCCGGGGTCTGTGACCTCCTCCCTGTCCCCTGTCGTCTGCCGGACCGACAAGCTCTGTGAATTGACGTCCCTGGCTATCAGACGTGGGGGTGCTACTGATTGTCTCCCTTGTCCCCGCCATGTTGATATTCATCTCCTGTGTGTGTGTGTGTGGCTTTGGAGAGGGAGGTGGGCGGAAATGTGGAGGAAGGGGAGGAGGAGGAGGGCAGTGGGATTGGAGGAAAAGGGTGAAGGGAGAGGGGGGGGGGGGGGGGGGGGTTACAGTTGTGAGGAAAAGTTTGCACGCAATCACGCCTTTTTCTTTATTTGTCATTCGGTGTCCCTGATTCTCTCTCTCTCTCTCTCTCTCTCTCTCTCTCTCTCTCTCTCTCTGAGCGTGCGGCCTTATGTGTGCACGCGCGTGTGGTGTGTGTGTGTGTGTGTGTGTGTGTGTGTGTGTGTCTGTGTGCTGTGTTCAGGCGAGCAGACCATGGAAAAGACAGAAAGAGTGAAAGAGTGGATGAAGCAACCAAACAGAGGCAGAGACTGAGCTTTGAGAGAGACGAAGAAAGCCAAATCGATACACAACATTGCTTTCAAAGCTAGCCGGTACTAACTACTGACCATAGAAATCTGAACGACAGAGACATCCATTCACACAGCGCCAGACGCCAAATTCGACACTTGGTAGCATGTCATCAGCAACTACCGCTGAGACTGTAACTGCAGCCTTCATACGCGCCGATTGGATCCGAACTATGGCGATGTCTGCGTCACCAAAACAGCAGTAAATGGGAACCCAAACGGTTTGTGAGGCAGCGAGTGGGGTTACAATGGTCTTTAATGAAAAATGGATATGTCACACGAACTAGAGGGTCCAAGCTGCATGGAGATTTCAGCGTTTATCTTTCCAAACCGGTATCACAGGTATCATCCCAGGCTGCTCAGATCTCCTTTTTTTCCTCTTTTAAGATTTCTTCTTGGGCGTGTTCTGGGCACTCCTAGGGCCAGCGATTCAGGTGGAGCTGTCCGTGTTAGTTCTCCCCAAGGACACCACCAGCAAAAGAGACCCAGCCTATGTCAAAACCAGAAAGAGCCACCTCTCTCTCCTCCTCCTCTCGGCTAAGTCGCAAGGAAATGGCTTGTCCATTCACGAGCAGCAATTTCCTCTTCGGCTTTTTACCTTGGACAGAAGTATGGCAGGGATTGCTTGGTGAGATCAGTCTTGGCGTTAATAATTCAGGATGACTGTTTGGCTTGCTCCGAGTAACTCCCTTGCCAATCACGGCGATGCTTTTCATCCGACTTGAGAATCTGTGTGCCCCCCCCACCCCCACCACACCACCGCCCCTCCCCCACCACCACCACCACCCCCCCCCTCTCTCTCTCTCTCTCTCTCTCTCTCTCTCTCTCTCCCCCACACACACACGCACACACACACACAGATAGATAGATAGATAGATAGATAGATAGATAGATAGATAGATAGATAGATAGATAGATCTGAACACTTACAAAAGCGCACACATGGATACACACGCACACGCGTCTACACAGCTAGCGGACACTCACAAATACAAACACGCGAAATGCTGCTTTTTTTTTTTTAATTGTTAGAATTAAAACAACAATGATGATAACTTTTTTCTTTGACTTTTTTTTTCGAATTGTAAACAGTCTAAACCGGGGAGAGTACTATAGGAATTTTGTTCTGTTGAGAGTTAATCCAAATTATGGAAAAGTATATATATATAATATATATATATATATATATATATATATATATATATATATATATATATATATATATTAAAACAGAATTTAAGTTTTTATAATGGCTATTTTTCCATCGTGCCCAAGGCACATTATTAGATTAATTCGTAGATGAAGGCTGAATACTACAAACACTGAAACATTCTCATGGTATTACTTGTGTCCGCAGACAAAAAAACAATTCTGTGCGTCATCTTTTCTTTGAATGCTGAGTGTTGACCTCGCTCTGTCACGAGAAAGGTATTGAGATGAATAACTTTGATAATGTCAATACTGTCTTATATGGTTCATATGTTGCTGAAATTGCCATGTTAATTTCGCAGTCACAGGTTGCAAAATGTTTGTATAAAGATCAGCAACTTTGTTTGCCACTGGGGTACGTCACTGATGTAAATATACATATTTCAGACGTAGGTTTAAAGTACTAGATAAGCTGAGTGTGAGGTTTTTGTTTTGTTTTGTTTTGTTTTTTTAAGCAAGTGTCTCATATATCATCTGGCGATGAAAAGACATTAAATAAACCACTGAACTGAATTAAACCACTGAACTGAATTGAACCACTGAACTGAATTTTGTCGAAATCTGTCGTAAATTAAACAAACCACACGAAAATTTTAGCTGAAAAAAAAAAAAACTGTAAGAGGAAATCTAAGAGGCTCAGAAGGGAGTGAGGGATTGAGGACGAAGGGAGATTGAAGGGAAACAACACGAACACAGCGACCCATCTAATCACAAAACCATCACACACGATAATCATCCATTGATTTAACATAATAATAGACGAGGTTTAAGATGCCCATACTAAGCAGGAATACTTGATATATGCCGATTTATGATCGTACCAGAACTCATGTCTGACACAAATAAAAGTGGAAAGGTAGGGACGAGGGAGGTGATTAACGAAAAACAGAAAGGGTGAGGGATGTGCTAAGGGTCCAGGGTATGGGATAAATGGGAATGGGATAACCAAGCTTCGATTTGCCCCTGCTCAAAAGACCTATTCTCCAAAAGAACTTGGTGAGGGGACAAAACGGCTCTTTGTGAGCTTTGATGCGAGAGGGAGCCGTTTCCAGCACATGCTGGGTACCTGTTGCTTTCTATGTTGTGGGCCGATTGGCGTAACGGCCTTATTAGAATCAGTCCCTAAACTGAGAAAATTCGTTTTGATCGCACACATACGCACGCGCACGCACGCACGCACGCACACGCACACACACACACACACACACACACACACACACACACACACGCATGTACACACACACACACACACACACACACACGCACGCACGCACGCACGCACGCACGCACGCACGCACACACACACACACACACACACACACACACACCACACACGCACACGCACGCACAGAGAGAGAGAGAGAGTTGACGTCATTGGACCAAAAGATGACTCGGGTGGTGCATGGCCCACGATTCTCGAAGGCACTCTCACCCCCAATGCAGGTTTGACAACCACCAAGAGTGTGACGGAGCCACCATCAAACACGAGCTGCGATCACTTGGATCCTTCATGCCGTTCGTTCCATTCATCAAACTGTTTCAGGTGAAAGCAACTTAAAGGTGGGAATGGCTTTCTTTAAGAGGAAAAGAAATGCTAACGTCATCGGTTTTTTAGGGTATGTGCGTGTATGAATTCCCACGTCACAACTACCATCCCAAAACTACTCAGTTTATCCCTCACCTACCCTCTCTGTCTCTATCAGAAATCACATCATCTTCAATTCAATTCAAATTTAATCCTTTGACCCCTGTTGGGGCATGGAGGATACAAATGTAACAAAGAGAAAATATACGAAACTCACTCAGAACAATGTGTGTGAACATAGTTGCGAAAATGCTGAATTCTGGTGAACTGTAATGATCTCATTAAACAATCTTCCCATTTTTTAGAAACTTACTAATATTCAAACAAATGCGTCTTCCTTTTTGAAATAAATTACAAAAGTGAAAAACAGACTTTGGTTTTAGATATTTTTTAGGGATGAATTTTTCACGAAGTTCATTATATTTGGACATTCCATGATGCAATGAAATTCATCTCCAATTTCACCCATTTCACAGTTACGACAAATACGCAATTCTCTTGGAACATTATGGTGTCTTCCAATTTCAATTTGCAATTTATGGTTACTACATCTAAATTTAAATAAAGATAAAGATATAACATAAATATCTGGTAAGGTAGAAAATATAATGTTCTTTTCCAAAGACAGTCTTTACACTTTATAGAATACACACTTGTTGCTGTTTTCAAGAGAACTGCGCCAATCACGAGCATAATTATTTTGCAACTCCTTTTTAACACACTTACATAAGTTACTTCTGTTTGTGAATGAATGAGATTCCCAAACACAATCAAAACCAGTTTCAAATAAAATGCTTTTGTATATAGTTCATGTAAGATATTATATACTTTGTTTGAATACTTCTTAGAATCAGGAACAACTAAGTTAGCCCAGAACCTTATCATTCTCACTTGAATCAGTACAGATAAAGGATAGATTCCGGTTTCACCATAAATCATTGAAGTCATTGTAGTTCTCTCTCCCCTCCCCCCTCCCCCACTCCCTCTCTCACCCCCCTTGGTTATCACCAAGACGTCACACAGAAGATCCGCCGTAGCCAGCGTTGTTCCACATTAATATTTATCATTGCTTCCCGCGCCACTTCCGACACGAATTAATTTCCCCCTCTTTTTTTTTCGACGTCTGTCCCAACGTCGGTTATGGTTTCGCTCGATTTTCAGGTCCGGTTTTTTTTTTTTTCCTTTATATTTCTTTCTCCGAAGAGATAGCCCGGTTTGTGAATACATAATAACACAAACATGAGAGACAGACAGAAAGAGAGAGAGAGGACGGGGAAAGTAGGAAGAGTCAGAAAGATAAATAGATAAAAAAATTTTTAAAATAAACATTGTTCTCGCTACAAGCACTCGCAATGCCTCTGTATTCCCCTCCTCCCTCCCTCCCATCCTCCCCCCCCCCCCCCCCCCTCCCCTCCCCAGTCTCCTCCACCTGTCTGCCTGTCTCCCACCCCCTCTATCTCTGTTTCTCTGTCTGCTTCTCTCTCTCTCTTGTGTCTCTATCTGTTCTTCTCTCTCTCTCTGTGTCTCTCTCTTTCTGTCTCTGTATTTCTGTCTCTCTCTCTCTCTCTTCTCTCTCTCTCTCTCTCCTCCTCTCTCTCTTATTTCTCTCTCTCTTCTCTCTCTATTCTCTCTCTCCCTTCTCTCTCTCTCTCTCTCTCTCTCTTCTCTCCCTTCCCTCCCTCTCTCTCTCCCCTCTCTTCTCTCAAGTATGTCTGTTCTGTCTGTCTGTCTGTCTCCTCTCTCTCTCTCTCTCTCTCTCTCTCTCTCTCTATATCTCTCTCTATCTATCTATCTATCTCTGTCTCTCTCTCTCCACTCTCTCTCTCTCGTCTCTCTCTCTCTCTCCCTCTCTCTGTCTGCCTCTCTCTCTCTCTCTCTCTCTCTCTCTCTCTCTCTCTCTCTCTCTCTCAGTGTTGTTCCACATTAATATTTATCATTGCTTCCCGCGCCACTTCCGACACGAATTAATTTCCCCCTCTTTTTTTCCGACGTCTGCTTTTCTGTCCCAACGCCGGTTATGGTTTCGCTCGATTTTCAGGTCCGGGTTTTTTTTTTTTTTTGTTGTTGTTTTTTTTTCTTTCCCTGAAGAGATAGCCACGTTGTGAATACATAATGACACAAATATGAGAGAGAGGAGGAGAGAGAGAGAGAGAGACAGAGAGAGAGAGAGAGAGAGAGGAGGAGGAGGAGGAGGAGGAGGACGGGGAGGGTAGAAAGAGTCAGACAGACAAATAATAAACAGATAGACCATTATTATTCTCGCGCGCTACAAGCACTCGCAATGCCCCCTCATTTCCATCCCCACCCCACCCCCACCCCACATACCTCCACCACCTCAGCTTTCCCTCCACTGCCTTCCTCCTGGCTCCAGGGGAGAGGGAGGGAGTGAGGGAAGGAGGGGGAAAGCGACATTTGTTGTTGTTGTTGTTCATTTTAAGAAAGGCAGCGCGCTTTACTGAGGGGTACGTCTACCTTGAACAGGACATCCACATGACAAAACCCGTTCAACAGTTGGTTGCACGTTCTCCTACGTGAAAACTCGTCACTAAGTTTATTGATTTTTCTTTTTCTTTCTTTTTTTTTTATAAACAACTTCACCATGACATGATATCAAAAGGCTGACTTTGAAATGGGTTTTGAAAACTATGAGGTTTTCTGGAAAAAAAAAAAAATTGCAGCTCTCTCTCTCTCTCTCTCTCTCTCTCTCTCTCTCTCTCTCTCTCTCTCTCTCTGTGTTATAAACTGTTATTCATGTCCGTGTCCACGAGGGAGAGAGCGACAGAGACAGAAACAGTGAGATAGAGAGACAGAGAGAGATCAACATGGAGAGACAATGATGAAAGATTTCTCTCTCTCTCACTTTCTCCCTCTCATTCTCTCTCTCACTACCCTCTCTGTCTGTCTGTCTCTCTCTCTGTCTGCCTCTCTCTCTCCTCTCTCTGTCTGTCAGTCTGTCTCTGTCTCTGTCTCTCTCTCTCTGTTTTCTTTCTCTCTGTCTGTCTTGTCTGTCTGTCTGTCTGTCTCTCTCTCTCTCTCTCTCTCTCTCCTCTCTCCTCTCTTTCTTCTTTATCTGTATGTCGTCTGTCTGTCTGTCTCTCTCTCTCTCTCTCTCTCTCTCTCTCTCTCTTGTGTGTGTGTTGGGTGTGTGTGTGTGTGTGTGTGTGTGTGTTGTGTCGCTGTCTCTCTCTCTGTTTTCTCTGTCTGACTCTCCTCTCTCTCTCTCTCTCTCTCTCTCTCTCTCTCTCTGTCTCTCTCTGTCTCTGTGTGTGTGTGTGTGTCTCTCTCTCTCTCCTCTCTCTCTCTCTCTCTCTCTCTCTCTCTCTCTCTCTCTCTCTCTCTCTCTCAGAGATCTTAACGGTTCCGGGACGTCGTCCAGGGCCCCAGAGACAAAACACGCAACACTACATGAAGACTGTTGCTGTGTGCAGACTGCGGCGCCGAGCTGGCAGAGGAGAGCGGGACCTTCGCCAGCCCCAACTGGCCTCGTCACTACGAGCACAACCTCAACTGCACGTGGCACGTGCGTGTTCCCAAACACAAGGTAAAGTGATGGCCTCATGGAAAACTCCGCTGACCCTAAACGGCAGGTAAGGTCAGTACTGTACGCAAGCCTGTAGTCCAGGTGCTCCCAAACACAAGGTGAAATCGTGGCTGTGTGCAGTCAGTCCATCATCTAGCATGAACGCCAGGTAAGAGAACTATCGCCCACGCACCTGTACTACAGGGTTTCCCAAATGCAAGGTGAAAGAATGACTTAACGTACTCGCAACTGACCCCAAACATAAGGAGAACAGAAATCTGATTTTTGTTTGTTTCTTTGTTTGTTTGTTGTTTTGCAAGGGTCTGTATCTTGCCAGACATGAACAACGGACGGACGTGTGGAAATGAAACGGTTAAAGTTGTAAACGTGTATATCAGTATCTGGGTATACATTTTTCAACCACCAGGCTTAGTTTTGTATTTGCATGTGGAGATTTAATTAAACAAAGCAAAAGAGCTTGTTTTCTAATTATTCTTCGGGTAGTGTAAGCATTGGTAACCCAGCTTTTTAGTTAATATGCATTGTAGTCGCTCAAGAAATAAGCGGATTCTAAGATAATTTTTTTTTCACGATGTGCAGCTGTTGTCATCCGGGTTGTTTTATTTCTATGGAAGAATGTTGGTGGCAGACGAACACTGGAGGTTTGTTCTGGTTTATTGACAAAAGAACGATGATCATGCCTGATTCTTGTTTGCGGGTTTCACAGAGTTTATTTGTGACTTTGTAGCAGTCATGCTATGATACTTGAGATGTTTGGCCGTACGTATAACCCCAATACAGCCCGGTGTGGTTGACTGGGTGGTACGTAATGATGAATGAATACAGTATGCATGTGCAAGAGAACAACATCCCAAGCCCAGACACATGTCAACTCTGAACATAAATAATCGGCAAACAGATTGTTCATGAATGCAAAAAAAAAAAAAAAAAAAAAAAAAAAAAAAAAGACAGACAAATTGCTTTGAGAGCGCTGAGCAGCATTTGGAAACAATCATATGCATGAGGAAAGACAAGGGGCACAGAACAAAACGAGTGAGGAAAAAACTTTGGAGGATAGAGTGATGGAAATGGTTTTTTCTTCTTTGAAACAACGGGTAAGGAAAGAAAGGAAGATGAATGATGTCAGCGGGGAATGGAGCGAAGGAGAGGGGGGAGGCGGGTTGTGTGTTGTCGAGACTTGCATCCCCTGCGCACTGAATCATTCCCTTCACCCTCACTTTCCTTCGTCCCGAGAAAGTTGGATTTAAGACAGATAAAAACGAGCACAACTTTAGCTGCAGGAGGTACACGCGTATTCCAAACACGAGATAAGATAGTGACCTTTCCGCCTTTCGGTGTTTGTTGTAAACATTGTTTTTTATCATTTTAGTAGCATTTTGAAACAAATTTTATTAAACAAGTTCGGTGTCTGTGCAGAGAAGAACACAGCTGGTTCAATGAGCAAATTAGTTTCTGTTTATTGTACGAAACAGAACATAGCAAGCCACGTTGAAAACATCGAATCTCTTAAACTCCTTACAAGGCTCATTAAGGGTCAGATTACATTCGAGTCGAAGAGCCTGCGGAAGATCATGACCGCACTTGTTGGGATTCCCGTCACCGCACGGACGATGGACGTCAACGGCTGTCCACGGAGATACCCAGCTCCAAAAGGTTAACGCTCCCCTGAAATTCACGGGGAGAAAAGACGTGAAAACTGTCGCTAACATGATTTTGAAACCAAAAAAAAAAAAAAAAAAAAAAAAAGAAAGAAACAAAGAAAAAAGATGAGAGAGAGAGAGAGAGAGACAAAGAAAGACTGCAAAAGAAAAGCAGACGCTGTGATTACGAGGGAGAACGTTTTTCCCCAGGAAGGACGGTGCACGAGAGACCAGTCAGACTTGGACCCTGGGGTCAACGGGTCATTCCAGCACCACACGGTCATCGGCCACCAGGACGGAATGGCTGGCTCCTTCCCTTGCATTCGAGAGCAGGAAGTTTAACAGGGTGCTACTGCCAATGTTTGTCCCATATTTCACAGGTCTACTGAAGGAAGAACAAAGAGTCATCGATGTCCAGGTATTGGCGTAGCAGAAAGGGTGGCCAGAAATAAGGTCTGGTTTTTTTTTTTTTTTTTTTTTTTTTTTTTTTTTTTAAAGTCAGGTCCTCCGTCTGTGTCCTGTTTCCATGATTAGCGCTCCATTTCTACAATCAATACCTGGTAGTGGTGGTGGTGGTGGTGTGTGTGTGTGTGGGTGGGGGGGGGGGGTGCTCGACCATCGGTAGTTTTTTTCTGTTAGTCTGGATTTGTGTATACGTGTGTGTGTGGATTTTGGGGTACGTACGTAGGAATGTCTTACGTCAGCATGTGTATGTATGTTCTGTTAGGTTGAGGAAGCCTTGTTGTTGTCGTTGTTTTTTGTTGTTGCTTTAATAGGTAGGTAAATAGCTCCCTTAACTAAGCATTGAACTCCCCTCCCCCCTTCAAAAAAAAAAAGAAGAAAAAAAAAAAAAGTTCAGTCATAAATTGCGCATGAAATTGAAACTGAACGGCGAACCAGAAACAAAAATGTCAGCCACGTTCCAAAATGGGCACAGCGTCATTGTCAATTCATCAAGGAAAAGTCCGTAGGAATCCTAAAATAGAAAAAAAAAAAAAAAAAAAAAAAAAAAACAAACAGACATCGTGACAATAAGGGAGAGAACTCTAATCCTAGGAAAGAGAGCCGTGGACGAAACGACCGGTAAATCGTGGACCCCAGGCCAGCGAAAACATGTTCTCCGCTAGACAGTAATTAGCCTCCCGGACAGGGAATGGTCCCCCTGTCCACTGCAGACAAAAGGGAGATAATTAGTGTGTTTGGCACAGATCTGCGCCGTATCTCACAGACCGGCTGAAGGAGGAACAGTCGTCACGGAGATCGGGGTTTGGGATCAAAGAAGGAAACAGACAGGAGATGAGCTCAGTTTTTCGTTTGATCTTTTCTTCCACGAAGACGGTCTATCTCTGCTGTGTGCTACTGAGAGCGACAGGAATAAAATGCAAATGACTCGGACTGAGTTCATACGCTTCTTGTCAGTGGATGTTTCACTGTCTGAATATGTGGGTGTGTGTATGCATGTGCATTCTAATTGTTTCAGGAGAAAAAAGAAAATGAAACATTAAAGATCTTTGTCTCATTACTGCTTTCGATTATCAGTGTACAAAGTGTAAGTTGTGATAAATAACAGATTTCACTCCAATCGCTGCAAGACACACTGAAATTTTATTTGAGAAAGTGAAAGGAACTTCCAATCGTTGTCAGTTAGGTCAAATTGAGTGAAAGTTACTTCCAATCGTTGTCAGTAAATCAAATTGACTACCCACTCTGCCTTTTTACCTTTAACTAGGGTCAAAGTTTAAACAAGAGATTCGCTGAAATCGTGTTAATTCAAACAATGGGTGCGATAAATTCGTGTTAATTCAATCAATGGATTCCCTGAATTCGTGTTAACATACCTTTTTAAAAAAAATATTTAAGTTCCATTACAAAGATATATAATCCTTCGCAAAACCAATCACTCAACGAGGCAAGTATATTATCAACACAGTAAACAAGTAGGGTAAGTCTTGCTCCCATAAGAAAACCTAACACAGAGGAACTTTTATTCAAGACTGGCACAGCCTTTAAAACTTGCATAAAGTCAGACAAATACAAAAACAAACAATCTAATAGTGGGGGAAAAAAAACAAGCGCCACCACTATTAGGGTGTTTGTTTTTGTATTTGTCTGACTTTATGCAAGTTTAAAAGGCTGTGCCAGTCTTGAATAAAAGTTACTCTGTGTTAGGTTTTCTTATGGGAGCAAGACTTACCCTGCTTGTTTATTGTTTATTGTTTACTGTTCCCTGCCTCATTTTATTTTCAAGTACATTATCGTTTCAAACACACCACGAGGCAAGCCTGTTATCGACTTTCTCAAGGTCGAATGGAAAGCTGTTGTCTTTGGTAGCTCTTAGTTCTACAGTTTTGTGTCGGCTTTTGTCGACGCCTGTCAGATGTTTTTCAGGTAAACGGTAAAAGAAATGTTTCGACCGTTGCTCTTGACTCAAAACTTAAGGTCAATGCGAGATCGGGCAGTCACGTTCAGAGTATTTTTCAAACCCGCTATCAGTTGACGCAAAGTTTAATGGAAACTGGTCAACATAGAGGCAAGACCTTTCTGCTATGTTGCGTTAGTGATCTCCTGTCAGAACTCTAAGCTTTTAACACTTGGCCAGTGGCGCTGAATGACGGAAGTTTTTAGGTTCAGGAATGAACCGTTTTTGTTTCTCTCTAATGTTGAACTTTTAACATTTGGTCACTGTCAGTGGTCGATCGATCAAAGTTTTTGGTTTCAAGAACGACTCGCATTGTTTTTTGTTTTTGTTTTTTTTTTTCTCTAACTTTGAACTTGAAGCATTTGGTCGATGTCAGTCGTTAAGTAATCAATGTTTTAGGTCCAGGAAAGATCCATATTGTCTCGTCAGTGTCAGTCGTTGAATAATCAATGCTACAGGTTCAGGAATGGTCCATATCGTCACTCTTTACCTTACGTTTTCAACATTTTTTGTCCATGTCAGTCATTGAATCATCAAAGTTCTAGGTTCAGGAACGATCTACTACATCGCCTGTCTTTCAGTACAACTTTTAACATTTAATCAAGTTCATTCGCTCAGTGATCAGAGTTTTAGGTCCAAGCAGGATCCATATTCTCTCTCTCTCTCTCTCTCTCTCTCTCTCTCTCTCTCTCTCTCTCTGACTTTAAACTTTCAGCGCTTGGTTAATGTCAGTCGTTGAGTGTTCAACATTTTGGACTCAAGAACAAACAATATTCCTCTTTAACTTTAAACCATTTAACATCCAGTCAATATTAGTCGTTGAATTATCAAAGTTTCAGCTTCAGGGACGATCCATGTTTTTTTTTTAAAGACTTTGGAAATGACGTTTTAAGTAAGGATGGATGAGAATACATTTTATGAATCTAACGAAAGAAAACAGCCACATTGAAAACCTTTGTAATTGTATCATGTGCAGGTGATCAATTTCGACTTCGTCCACTTTGACCTGGGTCCTCGGAGCAGCAACCCTTGCGACGCCTCCAACGACAGGCTGGTCATAGCCGACATGACGTCACGCGGGCCCACGACCTTCTGCGCTACGTCACCTATGACGTCATACACCAGCGCAGCAACGAGGTGGTGCTGCAGTTCCTCACGAACAGTGCGGTTGACGCCGCGGGATTTCTGGTGTCCTACAGCGCCGGTAAAGTCTGGATTTATTCTTTGTTTGTGTTTATTGTATTTATTAATTTATCTATTCATCACTTTCCCAGTCTCCACCGTGTCTACTTCAATTGATTACATTTCAATCTCTGTATTGTTCCGGGGGCCGGAATAGCTCAGTTGGTAGAGCGCGCTGGACTCGTGAATCTCAGGTTACGGTTTCGAATTTCGGTACAGGGGGGTTTTTTCCCTCTGAGTTAACATTGGTTCTGACTCCATTACCCGCACAGTCCTTCGAATGAGACTGTAAACCGAGGTTCCGTGTGTGAACGCGCGCACAACATCTTGCACACAC
>JADBJO010004428.1:105000-107500 GCA_016801955.1 Conus betulinus | reverse complement strand
GCCCGGCGCTCCACCCAGCCCGGCGAGACCCCTCAGGCAGAGCACCATCACGATCAAAATAGGTAGCGTTTTCCATCCATGAGAGCGAATCGCGTTGCACTGCCGTTATGCGCGCAACGGCCCAGTGCGTCCGTCTTCGGCGTGCAGCAAAAATATTGGAAAACTGCGGTGAATGTTGTTGTTTCGCTTCACAATGGTTCGTGCATGGCCTTTTACTGGACCGTACGCGCTTTGTGTCAGATCCGGGATCTTACGAGACTTCGAGCAAGTTCTCTGTGCACACTTGTTCATGTCCTGACAGAATCAAAAAGTTTTTATGTTTTCACTGGGTTTTTTTTTGTTTGTTTTTGTTTTGTTTTTTTTGTTTTTTTTTTGTTTGTTTGTTTTTTTTTCCCCCTGCAAGAGGACGATGGATCAAGACGCAGGGATTAGAGAGCGGAGGGAATATGGTGAAGTTATTTCCCTTTCATTTCAAAATAAAATATCGATTATTTGCCCTTGATGATGTCTTACTTTAGATTTACATCTGCAGCTGCTTAAATTTGTATAGCGAATTGCTGGACAGCATACCATACCCCTTGCATTATGCTAAGGTACAGTGTTTTCTCACTACCCGTCCCAACCTTTTTCGTGAATTGTTGTTTGAAAGGGCGTGGACGTATACTTGGTCATTTGCGGTGCTATTATTACGATGAGTGCTGCTGCAGTTGCTGCTGTTCCCCTTTGCTGCTGTAATATGGTCAATAACAAAATAAACACTAACAACATTAACCGAAAATTGCAATACTGAAATTTATTAAGATGACAATGTGAACGATTAAAACTGAAATAATGATTGTAGTAGTAGCAGTAGTAGTAGTAGTGGTAGTAGTGGTGGTGGGTGGGTGGTAGTAGTAGTAGTAGTAGTTAGTAGTAGTAGTAGTAGTAGTAGTGGTAGTAAGAAGAAGAAGAACGAAGAATCGAAGACTACAAAATGTATATGTGCAATTTGTGCGTTTTCATAGTGTGTGTGTGTGTGTGTGTGTGTGTGTGTGTGTGTGTGTGTGTGTGTGTGTGTGTGTGTGTGTGCACGCGTGCTCATCCTTCCAATTTCCAGACTGGCCCTGTAAATCCGTTCTGACGGAAGATAACGGTCAGCTGGCCTCGCCCTCTTGGCCCCAGCAATACTCGCCTCTCCTGGACTGTCGCTGGACCATTCGGGCACCTGCATATGCGCGCGTCCTCCTGCACTTCACCGCTGTGGACCTGGATGCTCAGAACTTCGGCAGCTGCCCGACGGACCATTATGACGTCATTGAGGTTATTTTGGTTTTTTTTTCTCTGAACGTCAAACGTTTGTGAAGTTCTGTTAGTTTGAATTTGTTCTCTCCCTTTAGATTGTACTCATAATTTATTTACTTGGCAAGTAGGGTCATGAAGAAAAGGGGTATGGATAGGACTTTTTTTTTTCCCTATGTCAGGAATTGCCCTACTTTTTTGTGTATTCGCCTTGATTTATAGTTTAGTGTTCTGTGTGTGGGCGTGCGTATGGATGTGTGTGTATGTGTGTGTGTGTGTGTGTGTGTGTGTGTGTGTGTGTGTGTGTGTGTGTGTGTGTGTGTGTGTGTGGAACATTCTTACCTCTGATATAGCAATGGCGGTAGGATGGGATAAAAAAAAAAATCTTTTAAAAAATTTAAGTAATACATCCGCCAAGACATGAACAAACGAATCACAAGCCAAACACGACGCGTTTCGACCTCCTAGGTCTTCTTCAGGCAAGGTAAACAACAACAACCACCAGAACAACGAAAACGAAGAACGAGCAATCACTTACCTCGTCAGATTTGACGCACGATGGGCCTTGAATTTCTGTCTGCAGTCGCAACACTTTGCAGCTAAAAAAAATTAATAAATAAATAAATGAATTAATTTCGCACTGATGGCAGGTGTTGGACGGCGATTCCCCGACCTCCAAGCTGCTGGGGCGGCTGTGCGGGCAAGGCGACAGCGTCATCACCTACACCTCGGAGAGTGCCGTGTGCTGCTGGTGACCTTTCGGACCGATTCTCACGTGCAGCGGACAGGCTTCCCACGCCTCCTACAGGTTCCTGTACCCCTCCACAGTCTCCACGGTCTCTGTCACCTCCACACTACCACCAGCCACCACCACCGCCGCCGCTGCAGCTGCTGCTGCTGCCAGGTTTGTGTTGTACTGACCCAGACTTCGTCAAGCCAAAGACCTAAGTGCTAAATAGTATGCTTAAAAAATGGAGTCTGATGTTCGAAAGTGTTATTTAAGGGGATGCCCCGCGTGAAACAGCCATGGTACCTTCACATGTAGAGCGACTCAAGAGATTTATTCATAATCAGATTCTTCGTGTAACGCTGCCCGGCGCCATTTTGGATTCAAACGACAGAGCACCCGGTTATCCCCCTTCGTTCAGAACCATTCAGGTGCATAAATGCCCGGTAGAGTTACTAGCACAGTACAATTCGCCAGCAGCTTCAACTCCCGTGG
>JADBJO010004428.1:95000-97500 GCA_016801955.1 Conus betulinus | reverse complement strand
TTCAGGTACTACAGGTAGGGCCGTCCTCATCGTGCCTAGGTCTTCAGGATTGTTTTCAATGTTCAGGTACTGCAGGTAAGGGGGGGGGGGGTCCTCATAGTGCCTAGGTCTTCAGGATTGTTGAATGTTCATCAGTACTACAGGTAGGGCCGTCCTCATCGTGCCTAGGTCTTCAGGATTATTCAATGTTCAAGTACTTAAAGTAGGAGTGTCCTTATAGTGTCTTGGTCTTCAGGATTGTTTAACGTTCAGGTACTT
The DNA here is from genome assembly GCA_016801955.1 of Conus betulinus. Classification (NCBI taxonomy): domain Eukaryota; kingdom Metazoa; phylum Mollusca; class Gastropoda; order Neogastropoda; family Conidae; genus Conus; species Conus betulinus. The sequence continues at coordinate 97,242 of JADBJO010004428.1, read as the reverse complement.
CAGGTAGGGTCGTCCTCAGAGTGCCTAGGTCTTCATGATTGTTGAATGTTCAGGTACTACAGGTAGGCCCGTCCTCGTCGTGCCTAGGTCTTCAGGATTGTTCAATGTTCAGGTACTACAGGTAGCACCATTCTCACAGTGCCTAGGTCTTCACCAACTGCACAGATGTGAAGAGGAAAATCGAAAATGAGTTCACTGCGCCTGCAAGGCATGAATGGCTGCAAAAATACAAATCGAGAGTCGACAGGTGCTTCAGGGACTGAGACATACAAACGGACATTAACTCTTTAACGTTCATCCACACCTTAAAGACTTTCTGCAGCGTGTCCCTGGTGACCGCAGGGAAGACACAGTGTTGAGCCAATTACTCACAGGCTACTGATCTGATATACACTGGCGTCTTTTTAAGGTGAAGGGGGATCCCAATCTTGCGAAGAGCCACTCACTATGAAACATGTCCGTACAGAGTGCTGGGATTTGTTTGACAACCAACATAAACACTTGACAGCAGCATTGTTTAAGACCGCATTCAGACATTGTCCAGCTGAAGCGGTGATTGTGCTTCTACAGCAGATGAACATGTTTCGATTCATCTAAGACTTAAGATTTCGCGTAAAAACAAACCCGTTTCTAGCGCATTGGGTTTTTTGTGAGGGGTGCGTGCGTGTATGTGCGTGCGTGTGTGTGTGTGTGTGTGTGTGTGTGTGTGTGTGTGTGTGTGTGTGTGTGTGTTGTGTGTGTGTGCGTGCGTGCGTGTGCGTGCGGTGTATGTGTATGTGTGTGTGTGTGTGTGTGTGCGTGCATGTGCGTGCGTGCGTGCGTGCGTGTGTGTGTGTGTGTGTGTTGAATCGGTTTTGACATGGTAACACCCCTGATATTATCCCTTACGCTCGTCTGGACTCGAAAACAACATGATTCAGTCTACAAATGTTATTTCCACACTGACTTCCCCCCGCCCCAGCCATAGCCAGTCCAAAGAGGTCAAGTGAAAAAGACAAAGGCTTTGATGTTAAAGAAGTCCTGTAGTTACGGCCAGGGGTCCAATGTGTGTGTGTGTGTGTGTGTGTGTGTGTGTGTGTGTGTGTGTGTGTGTGTGTGTGTGTGTCTTTGTGCGTGTGTGTTCTTTGTGTATGTTTGTGGATATGTGTTTTGTGTGTGTGTGTGTGTGTGTGTGTGTGTGTGTGGTGTGTGTCTCTCTCCTCTCTCCTCTCTCTCTCTCTCTCCTCTCTCTCTCTCTCTCTCTCTCTCTCTCTCTCTCTCTCTCTCTGCGGTATGTCTGTGAATGTGTGTGTGTGTGGATATATGCGCGCGGATGTTTGTTCATGTGTGTGTGTACGCGCGCACGTGTATGTGTGTTGTGTGTGTGCGTGTTTTGTAGCTTGCGCGCGCGTGTGAGTGTGATACAACTGCTATGACCCCCGGGGTTATTGTACGCACGCTCAGTGCACGTGACGGTCAGGACCTCGCTGTATCGTCTAGTGTGACAGGCCACCAGACCACCACTTCCGGTGCACTGGAAACCCGCCCAGTCCGAGACCTGAACCAAAAAATACCGTGAATCTCAAGTCTCATCCTCTGTGGAGCATAAATCCAAACTGTGAAGGGAGAGAACTGGATGAAGGGGTGGGAAGGGAAGGGGAAGGGTGGGGTAAAAGAAAGAAATACGGAGGGGTTGGAGGGAAGTGGTAACACAGGAATGTTGAAGGGTTGAACGGAAAGGATGAAGAAAAGCTGGGCGGGGGGAGGGAGAGTGGGGCGGGGGTTGGGGGGGGGGGGGGGGAGTGAGTGTGGGAGAGAAGAGATGGGAGGGAGGACGGGGAGGGGGGGGGGGGGTAGGATATGGATGGCCTTTAGGGGTGTGGCGGAGCATGTTGACTTTCTTGCTCCACGTGTGTTCAGGAAACGGTCCCCCAAGCGACGTGCCGTACCCAACTACACTTTCACACAGAAGGAAACTGTCGCTCTACGAAAAGGACACGTAAGGCTTTCAGATTCAGTGTGAGCCAATGCACACAAAAAAACGTGTTTTTTTCTGTAATGGTTTGTTTGTTTGGCTTTTTTGTTCAGTGTGAGTGTATCTCGTGTGTTTTCATGTGTTGTTTTTTTTTTTTTCCCGAACTTTTTATGATCTCGTTCTCTCTATATGCAATTGGTCCACGAAAACAGGAAATGTCGTGCGAATTTCACGAATGTATGACATATATGCTGGATACGTGTGTTTTTTAGAGAGTCGGAGAGAGAG
>JADBJO010004428.1:85000-87500 GCA_016801955.1 Conus betulinus | reverse complement strand
AGCTCACGCTGATAACTTACACCACATATGATGACGTTTTGGGGTCGAATTTACATGCTAGATATGGTTGCGTTTCTTTATTTGAATGTACATTGTATTTTCTCCCTTTTATTTCAGTATTACTGTTAAAACCTGAAATCTGAATATAATACAAGGTGCGTGTGCCGGGTGGTGAGATTTGGAGAAGGGGTAAACGAGCTATCCGATTTTCCGATTCCCAGATGTCGCTACTGTCTCTTCGGGCTCATTACAGACAATTGATCATTTCTTGTGTGTAAGGGTTCTAGCGTTTCTTTAGAGTTCAAAATGGACGCTGGTGTTATTCGTTTGCACCCAGAGACTTCTAAAGCTGAGTAAACTTGTCTTTACAAAAAAAAAAAAAAAAAAGAAAAAAAAAAAAAAAGAAAAATCATCAAACCTCCGGTTTCTGCCAGCATTAAAGAGGTTGACATGTTTTCATTATTTCACCGCTATTTCCGTAAATTCAACAAAAAAAAAAAAAAAATCTGCGTATTTTCCTAAAGTGTACAGTTTCTCTCATTTATTTTTAGTCGTAATGTCATATCCCATCCCCTTTTTCCTGCCCCCCCCCCCCCCCCCCCCCCCCCACACCCCTTTCCACCACCAAAGAGCAGTGTTCCAACATTTCCCCAAATTCCAAGAAGCTCAAACGCCTTCTAAACTTTATGACGTTCCCATATATTTGCTGAAGTCGTAAGGTACGACGGTGGGCGGATCGCCATGCGAACGAGGCGGAAAGGGGCAGAAAAGAAACGAAAGTAGTGCCAGTTGCTGTTAACATGAAAAAAAAAAAAAAAAAAAAAACGCGTGTGGAATCGCACTCATCTACTATTGTAATGAGTCTTTCTGTCCGTAGCACGCGCTTCTTGGAGTAGTATTTGTCACGAGCTTTCAGGAAGCCAGTGCTCTTGTCACCCGTCGTTCAAGAAGCTGCCTCCTGGCCTTGACCTCTCGGCCTGAGGTTGTGGTGCAACGTCTGCTGGTTCCATGTTCACCATCTGTCTGAAACACCTGGGCAGCTTGAGTCATCATCACAATTGTTCACTACTACATTATGCTACGTGCTTGTTTAAATGACGTACTGCTTGTGCTGAACTTTTGCATGTATCGTTCAAAATCTGTAAGTGACCGATAAAGTAATGACGGCTCCAGTTAGTAGTTCATAAATGCTGGTGTTGAATCTTTAGGTGTGTGTGTGTGTCATGGCCTGTAAATAAGCCATAAAACAAGGGCAAGATGCATGATTCCAGCCAAGAGCATTTGCAGAACGGGACATGGAAACAGCTTGCTGAGACCCACGCCTGGACATGTTACCGAAAGAGCTAACGGCAACGCCGCAAACCGAATTTCGGTTATTCCTAATCTTCGCTATTCAGCCACTATATAACTTGATCACGAGGGCCATAGTAACATAGTGTGTCACCTACAAGTTCATGTTTTGGAATCTATTTGACTTCACAGGTTCACTCATCTTTCGTGTTCACACGTCTTGTTTGTGTGTGCGTGTGTGTGTGGCCGATCGGCTTCACGCCAGAACCGTAGCTTGGACCCGCAGCTAATGTGTTCCGTGGCCTTTCACGTCATTCCAGGTACCTTCCCGAGATCAGACGAAGAGGAAGAAGCTCGAGATACCCCGGAAGTCAAACCGGGCAGGATCGCTCGATTGGATCGAGGGTGGCTGCAAGTTTCAAGCGTAGGTCACTGCAGTCCGTCCCAGCACACAGACACTCCCCGTGGCTGTCCAGCTCACACAGGAAAACACGTCACATTCTGAACGGACCAGTCGCCCAGAAAGGGTTATGGCAGAAATACTAGGGTGACCATTGGTCAGTACGGGGACTGTGAACAGACGTGAGAGCACGTATGACCACTAATTCAGAACAGGGACTGGGACCAGGCAGGGGAACTGTGGTGACCACTGAAACAGCCAGGAGAGCTAGGATGTCGACTGAAACAGCCAGGAGAGCTAGGATACGACTGAAACAACCAGGAGAGCTAGGATAACGACGAAAACAGCCAGGAGAGCTGGGATGACGACTGAAACAGCCAGGAGAGCTAGGATGTCGACTGAAACAGCCAGGAGAGCTAGGATGACGACTGAAACAGCCAGGAGAGCTAGGATGACGCCTGAAACAGCCAGGAGAGGTGGGATGACGACTGAAACAGCCAGGAGAGCTAGGATGGCCACTGAAACAGCCAGGAGAGCTAGGATGGCCACTGAAACAGCCAGGAGAGCTAGGATGACCACTGAAACAGCCAGGAGAGCTAGGATGACGACTGAAACAGCCAGGAGAGCTAGGATGACGACTGAAACAGCCAGGAGAGCTAGGATGTCGACTGAAACAGCCAGGAGAGCTAGGATGTCGACTGAAACAGCAGGAGAGCTAGGATGACGACTGAAACAGTCAGGAGAGCTAGGATGACGACTGAAACAGCCAGAGAGCTAGGATAACCACTGAAACAGCCAGGAGAGCTAGGA
>JADBJO010004428.1:70000-80000 GCA_016801955.1 Conus betulinus | reverse complement strand
ATGAAGTATGGATTTCTAGACACACAGAATCAATAGCAAGGTTTTGTTCCTCCATATAAAGTAGGGATTTATAGACTCGGGATCTATGGCAAGGTTTTCATAAAGTATGGATTTTATAGACACAGGATCTATAGCAAGGTTTTGTTCCTTCACTCGAAGTATGGATTTATAGGTACGCAGGATCTAGAGCAAGTTTGTGTTCCTCTACATAAAGTATACACACAGGATCTGTAGCAATGTTTTGTTCCTCCACATAAAGTATGGATTTATAACACACAGGATCTATAGCAATGTTTTGTTCCTCCACCTAAAGTATGGATTTTTTAGACACACAAGGTCTACAACAAGACTTTGTTCCTCCACACAAAGCATGGATTTATAGGTACGCAGAATCTATAGCAAATGTTTGTACCTCTACATAAAGTATATACACAGGATCTTTAGCAAGGTTTTGTTCGTCCACCGAAATCGATTTTGTATATACACAGGATCTATGGCAAGGTTTTGTTTTTTTTTTCCACAGAAAGGGATTTTATATATATACAGGATCTATAGCAAGGTTTTGTTTCTCCACATAAACTATGGATTCGTAGACACATAGAGTATACAGCAAAGCTCGTACTTTCACATAACTCATGAACGTATAGACGCTGAGCCTACACTAAAGACCTTGTTCCTTCACATAAAATCATGGATTTCTTGACACATCAGGTCTACATTAAGGCTTTGTTTCTTCACATAAAGAATGGATTTTTTTTTTCTAACACACCAAGGCATTGAACCTTCATATGAAAGATGGATTTTATAAAGATGCGACGGTCTGCACTTGGATTTGTTCCTCCACATAAAGCGCGGAGTTATAAAAAACACAGGATCTGAAGCATGATATTGTACGTTGATCGACCGACACTCGCTCTGTAAAGATATACACATACAAACACGATACGCGTTGAAGGCGTGTGTGTCGTCGTTGTCGTTGTTGTTGTTGTTTTTTATATAATAATTTACATGTTGTCATGTCGTGAATATACACGTAATAATGCCAGTACTAGAGAACATTTTGATTATTTAGGCTTATGACAAACGGGCGTTTCTCTCAGGTTTATGCTCTCACTAGCTTCGGGTGCGGTATCCAATTTATCTCCAACACACATTTTCAAAATTGCGTGCGTGCGTGCGTGCGTGCGTGTGTGTGTGAGAGTGTGTGTGTGTGTGTGTGTGTGTGTGTGTGTGTGTGTGTGTGTGTGTGTGTGTGTGTGTGTGTGTGTGTGTTGTGCGGTATTTCTGCTGTGCGTCTATTTTTTTTTTAAAGATATTATACTTTGCTCTCGTAAAACACAAAGTTGCCATAACATTGTAACATCAAAAGTAGGATTCTGTTTCTTTAATCTTACTGCTTTTGTTTTTATTGTGGCTTTTTGTTTTCTCCTGAGTATGCTCTTTGACAAATATGCTTCTAGATTAATGACAAAAATGATTTGAAGTCTTGGATTTTCTGTCAGAATAGCAAATGGTGGTCACTTTTTTACCTCAGAGATATGACTGTAATGTTTTTTCTGAAGTTCCGTCAGATATCTTTTGAAACCAGATACAAATGACCATTTTACATTTTCATGCGTGTCATGTGGATGTTTTTTTTTCTTAAAATTCATGTTCTGCGGCTGAATGTGTCTTCATAGATAGAACGTTTCTACATTAAATCTTATCACATTTTCTTCCACTTCCTTCCAATACTGAACAAATCCAATATGTAACTAATGAATAGAACTAGTTGAACAGAATTTGACAATTGATGATTGTTTTGGTTTTTTTTTTTTGTACTCCTGAGCGTTTTATGGGTTAAATGTGCGCCAAACGTTTCTACCACATGCGAAAGTCCGCTTAATACACGCGTTAGACATGAATCCTACCATTCCCTATACACCCATATCCCATATCCCCCCCCCCCCCCCCCCCCCCCCCCCCCCCCCCCCTCCCCCCATTTTCCCCATTCCCCACCCCACCCCCCCCCCCCTTGCTACCCTTAAAATCATCCTCGAAATTCTTCTCTTTTGAAATCATTCTCAAAGTTTGGAGGAGGGCTAATATTTTACGTCATATGATTATGACGTCACTCGTTTATTTATTTCCCCCCCCCCCCCCCCCCCCCCCCCCCCCCCCCCCCCCACGCCTGTTTGTATCAAAATGTTGAACGATGTGAAGGCTTTAGTTTAATGTCCTGTTTATTTCGATATCACTCTCTTATCCAGGTTTGAAATTTGTGTCCTTTTTTTTTCAGATCACGTGACTGTATACCTTGTCGCTTGAATTTGATTTGATCCACACGAGAACAAAACTAATATTTGCTGTTTTTGAAATACCGAAAAGGGTGGCTCTTGTACTGCTAGTTTTTGCAACCTGTGAGCATTTCTCATACGTTTAGAGGTATGTCACTTGTTGAACCATTATTGTTGTTTGTACATATCAATCATACGTTCATTAGTGTCATTGTTCTTACTTTTATTATAATCATTGTTTATGTTTATTATTATCATTGTTAGTATTATTGATAGATGTCTTGAGTTTGTTCTGCGCTGATTGAGGATGTAGCGAGTATAAGTGTTCGTGCGTGTTTACCTATGTAACGCCCTAGTCATCTCTATTACGCCACTCTCCTCTTTATATCTCTCTCTCCTCGATACTATCTCTATACTCTCTCTCGATAGTCTCGCTCGCTTCTCGCCTCTCTCGCTCTCTATAATCTCTTTTGTTCGTGTTCTTTCTTTGTGTTTTCCTTTCTTCTACGCCCTTACTATCTTCTCTCGCTTTCTGCTCTTCTCTCTATCTCTCTCTTCACTCTTATCTCTATCTCATTCGATCTACATATCTCTCCTTCGCTCTCTCAGATCTCTCTATCTTCTATCTCTCTCTCTCTATATCTCATGATCTATTTGCTGTTGTATCTGTCGTTGTTTGCGTAATTCCTTCTACGACAATCTCTCTCATCTCTCTCTCTATACTCTCTCATATAGACTCTATCGATATGTATACTGGATATGCAGCTATCTATATATCTCTGGTTGTTTATCTTTTCTTGTTCGTCCTTCCTTCTACTGCCACATCCCTCCCCCCTCCTTCTCTACTCTCTCTCTCTCTATCTATCTCTCGCCGCCTCTACTCTCTCTCCATCTACTCTGGATCTTCCTCTCTCTATTTCTCTTCTTGGTGTCTGTCTTTCTTGTTCTTCCTTTCTTCTCCGCCCCTTATACTCTCTCTACTCGTGCTTTATCTCTGTCTCTACTCTCTATCTCTCCTCTGCTCTATATCTCTCTCTCTCTCTCTCTTTGCTCATCTCTTATCTCTTCTTGTGGTGTCTTTCTTGTTCTTCCTTTATTCTCCGCCCTCTCTCCTCTCTATCTCTCTCTCTCTCTCTCTCTCTCTCTCTCTCTCTCTCTATCTCTCTCTCTCACCAACACACTTTTTTTTCTTTCCATTTTCCATGTAAGGAGGAAACGTGATGGAATTGATGGGGGGAAAAACAAAAAAAACGAATTGGTGTCTTTTCTAGAGTTGAAAAACCGATGGAACGTTAAAAGAATGGCGGATCGGGTCTCGCGCTTCTTTCCCTGCCACAAGTGGCGGCGCATTTGCGTTCACATGGCAACTCAGTCGTGTGAGTGGTGTGTGGAGCCAGTGTCTCCTCTGTCTGTCTCCGCAGTCTATTATCTGTCGGTCTCGCTATTTCTCGTTCTCTCTCATCTCTCTCTCTTCTCTCTCTTATCTCGACTCTCTCATCTCATCTCTCTCTCTATGCTCTTATGTTGGATCTTTCTTGTTCGTCTTGCCTTCTACGCCACTCTCCTCCATTCTCCTCTCTCTCTCTCTCTATCTCTCTATCTCTCTCTCTCCCTCTATCTCCTCTTCTCTCTCTCTCTCGAGTACCCATCTCTCTCTCCTCTCCTCTCTCTCTCTCTCTCTCTCTCCCTCCCTCTCCTCTCTTCTCTCTCTCTTCTGTACTATCTCTCGTTCGTCCTTCCTTCTACGCCACTCTCCTCCCTCTCTCTCTCTCTCTCTCTCTCTCTATCTCTCTTCTCTCTCTCTGACTCTCTCTTCTATCTCCCTCTCTCCCTTTCTCTCACGCTCTCTCCAGCCCCCCACCCCCCAACTCTCGCTATATTTGCATCCCGGCCTTTTGTCTTTCTGTTCTTCCTTTCTTCTCCGCCCCCTCTCCTTTCACACTCTCTCTCTCTCTCTCTCTCTTCTCTTCTCTCTCTCTCTCCTGATCTCTCTCCCCTTCTCTCTTCTCTCTCTCTCTCTCTGTCTCTCTGCATGTTTCTGTGTCCTTTCTCTCTCTCTCTCTCTCCTCTCTCTCTCTCTCTCTCTCTCTCTCTCTCTCTCTCTCGTGTTGTGTATGTATGCGTCTCCCTCCCTCACCCTCCTTTCACCTTCGTGCGAGTTCGTGTATATGTGTCTGTCCAGTCTGAGTGAGCACTGCATAAATGTCCGTGATTCTGGCCTTCGAATTCAGTGGAGAGCGCTACCGCTAACACAAGTTCCAGCAACAGCAACAGAACGGGCCGAATGTTTTTCGCCACCGAAATTTCAGAGGCCGGAAGCGGAAGCGCATCCTGCGCGCTTATACCATTCCATGGGGGCGGGAAGCACATCCTGCGCTATTCCATGGGAACATAAGAATTGTGTTCAGTGTTTTGGGGGGTCGGTTTTATATTTGCAACCCTTTCGTCGCATCGGTATCCGTTTGACAACTGAAGATCTCAGCATGTAGACACTTTTCCACACCGATCCAACGAACAAGCCCGTCAGATCTGATTAAGATCTGTAGGGCTAATGTTTGAGTTTTCGCGTTTCAAACCAATGCCGTGGTGTTTGCCTCAACATGCTGGAGGATTTGTACCCTGCCGTTTGATCCCAGTCTGCACCACTAATCCGCACCAAAACTCTACCGGCTACGTCATTGGCCATGTACCATAGTTGTACTCATTTTTGATTGAAATCACTTTTCAAGTTTTTTTTTTTTTGTGCAATCTCGTTGACAAGCCAGCTGGTCAAACAGCAGACAAGGGGAGGTGGGGGAGGGGCGACATATTCTCGCAAGCGGTGGTAATTTCTCCACGAATCGTGCCGCTTCATGATTTTTTTTTTTTTTTTTTTTTTTTGCCGTTTTGTTTTTGTTTTCATTTTTTAATTCCGTGTCAGTCGGTGGAACCTATTATTATTATTATTATTATTATTATTATCGGCCAACAGAGTTTTGTGACATAATCACCCTGAACACAATATTGACTGACAAAGAGTTATGATCACTGCCTCATGTTCCATGACGGATGGTGGTGTTGCGGGGGACTCTGCGCCTTGGAAAAACGTTTGACCATGTATCTCCCCAGCACAGCCCGCCCGATCAGAATTCCCCAGCGTTCATGTGTACCCACCACAGCCATGCGGCCTATCGCCTCAGACCTGTTGGTGATTTTCCCATCACGCTTTAGAAACTCGGTACTCGTACATGCCCCCCATCGTGAATGAAACTGTTTTCTTGGGCCAAGAGTAAAACGACATTCAACAGAGAGGCTCCCACTGTGCATGCTTACAGTCCCGAGCCCTGAAGCCCTGGACAGTGGAGGCACAGTTACTCAGTCGGAGGAGCAAGCAATAGGATCGCGTACATGTTTTCATCCTTTCAGATTCTGTCAGAAATGATTAGGAAAGCCAGGACGAGCGTTCATAACTCATTTTGATTTGTACTGGGACCTGCAAGTCCTGGCTCACCTCCTACTCTTCGAAGTCACCGTCGGGCTACCGTGCTGAGACAGTCAAGCTCGGAGATTCGTAACTGTGGTCATCATTATACGCTTCGTTCCTGAGTGGATTTTACAGCCCAGAAATTGATTCCGCCAGCACCTTTGGCCGCCTCTGTCCAGTCAATCTTCTCGGCAGGGGGCACTGCACGGACCTGACGGCCCTCCCTTCTAATGCCAGGTGTGTCAGGGACGGGGGTTCTGTATGGCTTGTGCTGGAAGACACGTCTGCACTGGAGCCCTGAGCACCAGCCCTCCACCACCAGTCCCTCCAACACGCACCTGGCCAAAGTTTTGGCTGACCTTCAGCTCTGATTGGAGCCTGTCAGCTAGCTCAACGTGTAGACAAATTCGCCAGTTTAGCCTCCCACTAAATCGGTCTGGCCGTCTTCAGGTTGGAAGCGACAACAGCAAATTGAATGATCGGGTATATGAGGTTAGACCCACAACCATTTCAATTGTGTCCAACCCCCAATGCACCTCAGTCAGGTCCTGGAAGCAGTTGTTGAGGCATTCTGATAATCCCTACATCTCATACTACCTTCATACTTCAGGGCCGACAGTTCCAAAGGGATTTCCTGTGTGGCGGCTGAAAAAAAGCTATTTCTGTCACTAGGACTCACCATGCAAAGCAGAAGGTCAACGCCCCATCTCTTCCTTTGAAAATCTGCACCAGCTTGACATCGTACAGTGTTTGACACTGAAAGGGGGCAGTTTGATCAAACTCCATGCTGGACTTTTATCATATACCACATCATAATCTGTTACCCAGACGTCCTTCCTAGCTGTCGGTCCCATGGGGTCGAAGTGGACCCTAGGAATGAGGGGCAAAGGCACAACCCAGCACTCATAAAGCGAAGGAAGAGCTCTGATTGGCCAGCAAACGAGCCAGCATCCTTTTTGTCTTAGCGTAACCTCAGCCTCGACAATTTTGGGCCAGAAGAGCAAAGTTACTGGTCGTAGCATGAACCAGTTTGACTTGATAAGTATACCAGCGAAATAGAAAGTTGGATCAAATTCCTATTTTTTTCTTTCACTGCGGACGGCTTACAAGACCACAAGTGTGTTTTCTTTGTCTTGATTTTTTTTTTTGGATGGCTTAACAGCATTTAAGTTAGTGACAATAATTATGCTCACTTAAAATGGTTGTTTTCAAGACATTATTACCATTTCCTTACAATACGTGTAAGTGTTTCTATGATGGTAGTTACGGCTTTCTGGTTTTGTTTTGAAAGCAGCAACTGTCCTGTTTTGAAGGGAGCGAATCTTCATGTTTAGATTAAATGTTAAATTCAAATCTGACGGTTTTTGATTCAGATCACACTCCTGGTTATCAAACGAAGGATTTTTGCGTGAATTAGGACAAAGGGTAGTCAAATACCACCATTTTTGATCTGTACAAAATGTATATAACTGAACATATTGTATGTACATTTACTGTTTTCTTTTTTTGTACTGTAGTGAACTGTTTGAATAATATATCACTACATTCTGTACTGTTCTGCTGTCGTCACAACTGTTGTTTGTAAGTGAAATTGCCGGAATGTTACTACTACTACTGTCCTTATTACTGTCCCTACCACTGTTGCTGCTGCTGCTGCTGCTGCTGCTTCTCCTGCTGCTACTGCTACTAATACGACTACTAACCCAATAACTTCTACTTCTGCTTCTACTGCCACTTTATTGTTGCTGCTGCTGCTGTTGCTACGTCTGCTACCACTACTACTGTTACAAATACTGCTACTGCCGCTGCTACTACCACTAGTACTACAACTACTACTATTTCTCTCCTCCTCCTCCTCCTCCTCCTCCTGCTACTACTGCTGCTGCTACTGCTACTACTACTACGACGACAACAAACAACTACTACTACTGCTACTACTATTTCTTCTTCTCCTACTACTACTACAACTACTACTACTACAACTACAACAACAACTACTACTACTAATGCTGCTACTACTACTACCACTACCACTACTACTACTACTACGACTGGTACTGCATTAACGACAACAACAACTACTACTATCAGTATATTCCACCACCATAGATACAGCTACAAGAGTGGTTGCTGTTTGACTTGTTGGCGCGACTTGTTATAATGACGACGATAACGTTGAAGAGTATCGGCGATGCTGCAACCGTCGTCAGAGCTAGAGCTAGCAGCAGAGCTTCGTTGCTAAGCAAACCCTCTAAGGAGATATGGGCACAGTCGCTGCACAATCTGTTCGTCTGGATGTTCTTGGAAAATGTCCCATATCCTGACTGACATCTACAAAACGGTTACAGTTTTTGTTTTTTTTTCGTCATGTTGTATTTATTTATTTATTTGAGAGGAGGGAGTCTGCATAAAAATCAAACTGAGACATTCACCTGTCTTTCTCTCTCTCTCCTCCTCTCATACTCTCTCTCTCTCTCTCTCTCTCTCTCTCTCTCTGCTCTTCCCTCCCCCCTCCCCTCTGTCTATCTTCGTCTGTATCCCCCTCGTGGTCTCTCTCTCTCCCCTCTGTGCTCTTCCCCCCCCCCTGTCTCCCCCCCCCCCCCCCCCCGTCGTCTGTCTGTCTGTGTCTCTCTGTCTCTCTCTCTCTCTCTCTCTCTCTCTCTCTTCTCTCCTCTCCCCCTTCTCTCTCTTCTCCCATTTGCTAGTTTTATTGTGATTTGATGCAAAGACATGTGACCAATATTATCTCTTTACAATTGTTGTTGGTGTGTTTTGAAGGTATGCATTGCAACAAAGGTTGTGAATAAAGCGTCACGTTTTGCGTTCCCCCCCCTGAACAGTTTCATCTGTCGTTTTTTTCTCATCCTCCTCCTCCTCCTCCTCATCCTCCTCCTCCTCCTCCACCTCATTCTTCTCTCCTCTTTCTCTCTCTCTCTCTCCTCTCTCTCCTCTCTCTCTCTCTCTCTCCATTTGTAAATATCTGCAGAAGAACTCCTCACTGAAAATGAACCTTAGTGAAACAAAAACAACCAGTAGTGTTCAGAAAGGGCGTGGGGGGGGGGGGGGGGGGGGGGGGGGGGGGAGGGCATTTATCAAACAATGGAATAGTATGGGACTCAAGACGTTGAAGTAGGAACCCGTTTGAAAATTCCTTGGCCCTCCACTTCCACCACTCGCCTTATGAGCCGCAAATCGTCTGTCGAAGACATGATTTACAAAAGCAAAGAAATGTGTAGCAGACATGTCCAGAACCATGTGGGAAAAATCAGTTGTACTGACCCAAAATATTCTTTTCAAGCTCTTGATGCCCAGATTGTACCAATGCTGTTGTATATATCAGAAATGTAGGGTACTGATGAAATAGAGGAGATTTTTTTTTAAGTACATTTTTATTGTCATGTAAACGGTTGCTGAATGTTGCTATCGGTACACCCAATGTAATGGTGTATGGTGTGAACTTGGTCGATTTCCTCTCTTTGTGCAAGCTTCGGTACGGTGTGTGTTTCTTATTGGCTTACACTTTGTGCATTACCAGAAAACAGATTTTTGAACATGGCTTTACCAAAATGCTTACAGAATGGATGGACGAAAGAGCAAAGGAAACGTGGGCCACTAAAGTCAGAAGAATGTTGTGTGTAAATCGGTTTGGGACATGTATGGTGTTCAGGGGGTCGAAAACAAAGAAAGTTTCCTGAATGAATTTAAGCCAACAACATTGACTGATTGTGCTAAACAGAACTGGTTGTCAAAACTCTCTGACAGCAACCGTTACGAAACTGTACTGTAGTTTTAAAAGCTTTGTGAACAATATTTCGATGTTATTCATTCACATTTCGTTGGAAAACATATTTACTAAATTTCGCTTGGGAAATAACAGATCTAAACTGTAACAAATATAGATGCAAAGCAGGAAAATATCGACATGATACGATGTCCTTTTTCTCCTTAGCCTCTCAAGAAGATGAGATTTTTGTTGTTCTTCTGTCCGATTTATGAGCACTTACGAAACAAATATCTGTCAGGTTTCAATTTGTTTTCAGGTTTCAATTTTTGCGTTCTATAAAAGAACGCAATAATTATCCATTCTTGATACCACTAATCCAACATCAATAGTGAATCTACCCAAAGTTTATTTTCTATGCCGTCAAATTACCTCAGTAGTAGTATGTTGGATCACCGTCATTTCACGTGGGACTGTGTGTGTGTGTGTGTGTGTAGTGTGTGCCCAAAAAAAAAAATCTGTGTGGGGGTGTGTGTGTGG
>JADBJO010004428.1:52500-55000 GCA_016801955.1 Conus betulinus | reverse complement strand
GTGGTGTGGTGTGTGTGTGTGTGTGTGTGTGTGTGTGTGTGTGTGTGTGGTGTGTGTGTGTGTGTGTGTGTGCCCTCGATTATCCTTCCTCCCTTTATCCCAGCTCTGATGTGGCCCTTGGCAGTCGGCTGTGCTATAAGCAACATTATCTTATCCTCCCTTACCCTTGGGTTCGTGGGAACTAGATTGGTGAGGGTGGGGATGTAGTTCACAATTGTTTCTTCGGTAAGATCAGCTAGGTTACCTCCCTGAAACTTGTCCCTGTCTGTTTGCCTTTCCTTACCTGTCGTGAGTGTGAACAGAGAAGCGAAAGGTAAACATCTGTAGGAATGTTGTGCACCGCGTCCAAGAGTGTGAAAGATTAGCCTTGGTAAACCCCTAGACGAAACTGAACTCTCTCTCTCTCTCTCTCTCTCTCTCTCTCTCTCTCTCTCTCTCTCTCTCTCTCTTTTGATCTTCCACACTGTCTTCATTTCCGTTTCACTCTTCTTCTCTCTCTCTCTCTCTCTCTCTCTCTCTCTCTCTCTCTCTCTCTCTCTCTCTCTCTCTCACCGCAAGAAATCTTGCCATTTAATTATACCTTACACCGCATCATGTCGGTGGGAAACGAGAAGTCTAGCTAGGAGTTGAATCTTGCTGCTCGGAATGGAATCACGTGATCTCTCGTGTAATTTCGGTACGAAACGCTAATAACAGAATTTGTCCACCGTCGTTGCTTAATTTTAATTCTATTTTATTTTGCTGTCGTTTGTACTTGCTGAGCTCGTTCTTTCTTGGGAGTATTTGAACCAAAAAGAAAAAAAAAAAACTCATCCAAGATATATAAATGATGAATGAATTTTGCAGTGTGGCTGGTGGACTTGAAGGTTGATGGTTTGAATCTGGTCAAAGCGTTTATCTGTGGACTTTGTTTTTCGGCCTTGGGGGTCTAGAGCCTAGAGCGTGTGTGCTATAGAATCAGTTAGAAAAAAAAAAACTAGAACCACACAAAGCTGTTTCATCGACTCTATAGTTAGTCTTTCAGTATGTTGCACATATTTCTTGACCAGCACTGCAGGTGCCTGCATTTCTCGGGCCTGGTTGATGCCAAGACATGTTCAGGAAGCGTACAGTAAATTTCTGTCATACACATTCTAAGGCCAGACGGGGAAATCTGTGGCGTCATCTTGATCATTTTCATCCTGAATAACTGGCTGAAAAAGTCTCAGCTTCTGTGGCCCCTCATGGGCTGTTCATGTGGTGAGATCAGGTTCCAGTTCTCCCCATGTCTATGCCTGTGGTGAGTTCGTGAGAAAGTCCTCATTTTCGACAAGGCTTGTGAGAAAGTCCTCATTTTCGGCAAGGTTCGTGAAAGAAAGTCTTTCATTATAGGCAAGGTTCGTGAGAGCAAGTCCTCATTTTCGGCAAGGCCGCAAGTCCCTCATTTTCGGCAAGGTTCGTGAGAGCAAGTCCTCATTTCGGCAAGGTTCGTGAGAAAGTCCTCATTTTCGGCAAGGTTCGTGAGAAAAAAGTCCTCATTTTCGGCAAGGTTCGTGAGAAAGTTCTCATTTTCGGCAAAGTTCGTGAGAAAGTCCTCATTTTCGGCAAGGTTCGTGAGAAAAGTCCTCATTTTCGGCAAGGTTCGTGAAAGAAAGTCTTCATTTTCGGCAAGGTTCGTGAGAGCAAGCCCTCATTTTAGGCAAGGTTCGTGAGAGAAAGTCCTCATTTTCGGCAAAGTTCGTGAGAAAGTCCTCATTTTCGGCAAGGTTCGTGAGAGAAAGTCCTCATTTTCGGCAAGGTTCGTGAAAGAAAGTCTTCATTTTAGGCAAGGTTCGTGAGAGCAAGCCCTCATTTAGGCGGTTCGTGAGAGAAAGTCCTCATTTTCGGCAAAGTTCGTGAGAAAGCCCCTCATTTTCGGCAAGGTTCGTGAGAGAAAGTCCTCATTTTCGGCAAAGTTCGTGAGAAAGTCCTCATTTTCGGCAAGGTCCGTGAGAGAAAGTCCTCATTTTCGGCAAAGTTCGTGAGAAAGTCCTCATTTTCGGCAAGGTTCGTGACAAAAGTTGGCTGATGACTCTAACATCGAATGCTCCCTGTAGACTACCAGTGCAGGGGCAGCGACTGGTCGAACCTGGATGAGGGTGTGTGTGTGTGTGGAGTGGCTGGAATGCCTAGCCAGGGAGAAAAAAAAAACAACCACCAGGGGAGGAGAGATAGAGGGGAGCATGACAGACTTGACTAGCCAGGAAGAAACACCACCAGGGGAGGAGAGATGGGGGGGGGGGGGGGGGGGGGGGAGGAGCATGAAAGACATGACACCAAATGAACGATGTTTCTCAGTGCCAATGCCTGAACAGCGTCCACACAGGTGACTCAGTCTTTAAATTATGGTCAGGGGATGGCACAGTCAGTTAGCTTTCCTCTTCTCCTTCTCCCCCTCCCCCCCACTCACCCCCCCCCCCCCCCTTTTTCTTCACTCCCCTCCTCCACCACATCCACCACCACCTCACTCCCTTCCACTTGA
>JADBJO010004428.1:12500-37500 GCA_016801955.1 Conus betulinus | reverse complement strand
GGGGGGGGGGGGGTGGATCTAAGGTCCAGTTCGGAAACTAGAACACTGAAGTGAACAAGATACTCCTTTCTTCTGTCCACGGAAATAGTAGGATATGTATGGGGAGCAGGTTTCCATGGCTACAGAACGTAACTGCTGCACATTCATCATGCTCATATCGCGTTTACACATACATCTTTTATGCAGTGATTACCAACATGGTTAAATCCTCGTCAGAATAATGCCATAAGGTGTACATCGTGATCATGTAGAACGTGAACTTTTGAATCTTTCCTTGGGAGTCCCTTCCTCTCCTTATCCCTCGCGCTGCCTGTCTGTCTGTCTGTCTGTCTGTCTGTCTGTCTCTCTCTCTCTCTCTCTCTCTCTCTCTCTCTCTCTCTCTCTCCCTCCTCCCTCTCTCTCTCTCTCTCCCTCCCTCTCTCTCTCTCTCTCTCTCTCTCTCTCTCTCTCTCTCTCTCTCTCTCTCCACAAAAGATCTTATCTTTTAATTGTGCCTTTCACCGAATCACGAGAGACGGGGAGAAAGAATTCAGACTGACTGATTAATCTTGCTGCTTGGAATGGAATCGCCCGATCGCCCCTGTAAATTTCAGAAAACGCATCACGAAACCTATATACACCAAAATACAACTCGCTGTTTCATTTCATTCTGTTTTCATTATTTTATGGATTATTTTTTTTGTCTTATTTCATTTTCATGCTTTAAAGTATTTGACTCCAAGATGGATCAATCATAAATTTAGCGTCTCAGGCCGTAAACGGAGGAGAGGAGGGGAAGGGGGGGGGGGGGGGGGGGGATCACAGGGAAGTTTGTGTGCTGGATTAGAACAGGCACCGGTGAACACCGGCAAGTTGCCAGGGCAGGGTCTGTTCTGGAGGGTTGGTTCATGGCGACCTTATATCAATTACTCTCTGTGAACTCCCAGTGCTGGGTCTGCGACAGGACGGCCAAGGTGTGGCTGGGGGGGGGGGGGGGGGGGGTGAATGGAATGGAGGACGAAGAAATAATGCACTGGGGAGGTTTGGGAAGAGATATGTAAGGCTGAAGTGTAAAAAAATGAATAACATTTTTTTTTAAAAAGGCAAATGAGGAAAGAGAGGGAGAAAGAGAGAGAGGGGGGGGGAGAGATGGAGAGGAAGATAGAGAGATGGAGAGAGGGAGGGAGAGAGAGAGAGAGAGAGAGAGAGAGGGAAAGAGAGAGAGGAAGATAGGGAGAGAGAGGGGGGGAGAGAGAGAGAGTGGGGGAGGGAGAGGGAGAGAGGAGAGAGAGAGGGGGGAGAGAGAGAGAGAGGGGGGGGGAGAAAGAGAGAGAGGAAGATAGGGAGAGAGAGGAAGATAGGGAGAGAGGGAGGGAGAGAGAGAGAGGAGTGGAGGAGGAAGATAGGGAGAGAGAGAGGAAGATAGGGAGAGAGGGAGAGACAGAGACAGAGAGAGAGAGAGACAGAAGGAATAAGCAGTATGGATCCGAAATGTAAGGGAAAATGAAACTAGGACACTGACCGCAAAAGAGACCTTTGTTTCTGTCAGGCTGGTTGACAGTAATGTGTGTGAATCTGGTTTTACCTTCTTCACTTGTTTATTTTTGTTTCCTTTTTCTCTGACAGCGATAAGAGTTGTTCGCAGATACTTTTTTTTCATGCGTTGATGTGTAATATTCAAATCGCTTTATCAAAAAATATTGTCAAAAGAAAAAAAAAAAAACCCACTCATGTTCATGTCAAGCATGAACTTCTGAATAATTGCTCCACCTCACCCCTTCCCCTTTTCTGTCGCTATCTGTGTCTGCGTGTGTGTGTGTGTGTGTGTGTGTGTGTGTGTGTGTGTGTGTGTGCGCGCGCGCGCGTGCGTGCGTGCGTGCGTGCGTGTGTGTCTGTCTGTCTGTATGTGTCTGCGTCTGTATCTGTGTGTATGTATGTACATGTCTGTCTGTCTGTCTGTCTGTCTGTCTGCCTGTCTGTGTCTAAGTCCCTTTGTGTAAATCCTTTCCAAAATCAAAAAAGTTTTTTTTTTAATAATCTCTTACATCGAACCATAACAGAAGGAAAAATGCGGGACTAAAAATTTATAGCTCTGAACATTTCAATCTTTTGGACGGGAATGGAAAAGCAGCCATAATGTGACCTGCCCGGCCTACAGAATCATAAACAACATGATCTTTTTTCTCTCTCTATATCTCATCCTACGGGTCCATTCAGTGCCTGTACTCCCTCGTGGCTCATGCTGGCTCCCTCGTGGATAGCCACACCCCAGTTCATTCTGTTGCAGCCTGCACGTTGGCAGCCCACAACACGACTTCATTGGAGGCAAATTTGAAAAAAAAAGGGCTCCGCTATGGTGGTTTTGTCCATCGAGACGACGAAGACCACCTAGTCAATCCTGGGATCGGGGGGGGGGGGGGGGGGGGGGGGGGTGGTGATGAGGTGCGTCAGGCCGATCTGCGTCCGGAAAGACCTATCACAGTACGGACAGGGGGATGGTGGCGGCAGTTAGAGATCTGTTGACACTGGTCTTCCTGATCATCATGGTTCCGCTATAATGTCAGGAGAGAAAAAAAAAAAAGGCATGAAACACAAAAGCAGGTTTCTGGTGCATCGTCATGATGAAATCATGGTGCAGTCTGCTCTTACATCTCATTCTGTATTTCGCTTTTCTTGTCTTCAGTGTTGATCTACGTTTTTTCTTTTGTTGTTGTTTGTTTGTTTGTTTGTTTTACTTTGGTGAAAACATTTAAGAAAACATTATGAACAGAATACCAACGTTTTTCATTCAAAGCAAAGAAGCATAATTAACAGCGCGCGTGCGTACTCACGCACATACACATACACATACGGACGCGCGTGCCCGCGCGCACACACACACAAAGTACGCACTTACATAAATACACAAATACACGCATCTCAATACGAACACACCCATACCCTCACATACACTCAAACTTGCACACACACACACACACTTACACACACACACACACACACACACACACACACACACACACACACACACACACACACACACACACACACACACACACACACACACACACACACACACACACACACACACACACACACACACACATGCACACACACACTCTCATACACACACGCATGCACGCACACATACGCGCGCACACGCACATACACATCACATACCGCCATTCAGGATACGCTTCGGTGCTCGCACCCCGATCCGTCGGTGCGCAACAGCAGGGGCCCAGAAATCCACCAGTCGGACATCGACACACAAGTTTGGAGCAAGCTATAGACAAAAAGTATTTCGGAAGGATGTGTTCCATCAAACGGATGATGTAAGTGTGCTGCTGTGTGTGATCAGACGACGACGACGACAAGAATATTCCTGCGATCCGTGTTCGGAAGACGATCGCTTTTTTTTTTGGTTTAACAACCAGGAAGAAAGACACATGTCATAAGAGGAATGTCTTAAATTGTCCTGCATTTGGAAAGGAAGACGCATCGGCAACACGAAGCATGCAGAGACCCAAGCATGTGCTGCACGCTGTCCACGGACTGATCCAGTTTTACTGGGGTGACCGTCGTCTACAGAACTGACAGTGAACACCAGTGACATTTTCTCGTTCATGATTTTCATCACGTAAAGTGAAAAAAAAGGATATTGCTGTGGTTTCCATGTTATAAAATCGAAATGAAGTCGAGTTTTGTTGTTGTTGTCCCGCCGATTTGCTTAAAGGGCTTTTACAGCCTAACAGCATTAAACTTCGTTCATTCGTTCGTTCGTTTGTCCAAACATCAAAGCAATAAGCCTATAGAGGAGATAATTTCTACATACACACAACACAACACACACACACACACACACACACACACACACACACACACACACACACACACACACACACACACACACCCATATATACCGGAATATATACGGAATTCAAACACACAATTCTGTGTGACTACATGTATATCCAATACATGGTAGTCAAGGGTCATTAAAGTATGGAACTGGCTGACATATTACTCGTAAGAGTCGAACAGAACAGCTTATGGGTGTATATGGATTGGGGAAGGGGAGAGAGAGGGAGGAAGATGGGGGGGGGGGGGGGGGGGGGGGGGGGGGGGGGGGGAAAAAGCCTTGCTCTACGTGCAAATTAGACGCCGAAACCATACTGATATGGAATATGCCTTGAATAAGATTTTAACGTTTCAAAAATTTCGCGAATTGGTTCTAAAAAAAAAAAAAAAAAAAAAAAACTGTTAGGGGGGGGGAGGCATCGAGGAGAGGGGGGGGGGCGGTGGAAGAATTAAAAATATCTTCCAAGTGGATGAGATTTAATAAGAGTAACAGCCAACATTGCCAGGCTCCAGCCGTTCTCATAACTGGGATTAAAAACACTTGACAAAGTCAACGGAAGCTTGAAGGACTTCATCTTATCATGAAGAGGCTGAAAGGCTGAAAGTGATTTTTTGTACTAGTACAGTCAAATAAAAAATGAGGGATATCGAGAGTCTGACCACATGCACAAGCAGGTGCCGGTTTTAAATACCTACCTAACCAACCATTAACCCGCAGCCTATGTACAAGGTTACGATTTGGGATTGGCCCTGGAGGATTACAGCATTTGCTTGTTGGTTTCGTCATATCCCATCTGTGCTTCCGAGCTGAATCTTCAAGATATTGTATCTGTCTTATGTTCCAGATTGAACTTGTCAGAATGTGGATAGCTTCAGATGAAGAAAGAAGAAGGATATCACAATTCAAAACATCAGATTTATTTCTTGCAGCTTCCTTAGCATAAAAGTCAGCTAAATCATTGCCACGTAAACTAGAGTGCCTGGAACCCAACAGAGTTACATCGATACCCCGGGTTATAACTGATGAATGAGAAATAAGATCTCACACACCAAGTCTGAACGACTAGATTTTGATTGACAATGTAAAGCCGTAAGCGCTGATTTTGAGTCCGATAGTATAAGTATTTGTCTATGTATAACGGGCATGTCAAGTATAAAAATCTAGTGCTTTCAAAATAGCAAATAACTCTGCTGTAAATATAGAACATCCTTTCGTAATATGGAATTTCTTTCTGATGCTAAGCGCTGGTATTACAAAGGAAGCCCCAACATCGGAAGAATCTAAAAAACAGACCATCCGTGAAAATGTGTAGATGGGAATCGTATTTCCTGTCTATCAAGTCTTTGGCATAGGATGATAGTAACAGAGGATTATCTTTTTTATTTAAAATCTCCGTAAGAGTAGATTATTTCAGCCTGCTCTGACAACCACGAAGGGTATGAACAACATGGAACCTGGGCAATACCATCAAGAGACAGGTTGCAGTTCTGAAACAATGGGGAAACATAATCACCTAGGGACATGTATACCGATTTGTTACGGATCTCTCTTGAAATATACGTACTGCCATCCAGTTCAGTCATTACTGAATTTGGGATGGTTCTAGCCCTCACTGTAAAATACAGGCGCAACTTAGCCTGTGTTCATTTAAGGGTAACACACCAGCCTCCTTGTACGTCAAATCAATTGAAGCCCATCGGGGAAGTCCTAATGCAATTTTAAAGGCTAACGAGTCAATACTGGTAAGCTTGTGTAAATCTGTCTTTCCAGCTGTAAAAAAAACTTCTTGGCCATATGACAGAATTGAACGAACTAACCCTGAGGCGACATAGACGAGATTAGATCCCCAGTTAATCAGAGGTATGGCAGAAAGAACACGTAATAAACCAATTTTTTTCCTAGCCTTTTCTACAAGGAAATTAATATGTTTACTCCAAAAAAGTTTATAGTGGAAGATTACTCCGAAACTTAACTTGTTTGCTTGGGTATATCAAATTATTATCAACCCTTATATAGAGATAGCTTCTCTGCCTTCAAACGCAATTGTTTTCTTTGTAAAGACAACAAAGACAGTTTTGTGAGCAGATAAACCAAACCCATTTGATTTCATGTAATGAAAAATATTGTCAACTATTTCCTGATACTGTTCAATGATTTTCTTTCTTTTGGTTTGTTGTTTGTTTGGAAAAATTGCAGTTTACATTTCTCCACAGAGCAATATCATCTGCATATAGAGCTAATGTGGCACCTTTTGTATTAACCTGTTTAATATCGTAAAGCATTAGCGAGAAAAGTGTTGGAGCGATTACACTTCCTTGGGGAACACCCATGTTAATAGTCTTAGAAGTTGATAAAGCTCCATGTAGATTGACTTGGATAGTTCTGTCCGATAAGAAAGCTTTTAGAAATTGGAAAAAAAAAAACCTCGTATTCCTACTTCATGTGCTTTGAACAACAATTTAGAATGCCATAGAATCGTAGGCTCTATGAACATCAAAGAACGTTGCAAGGGTCGAATGACGCTTGGCAAGAGCTTTTTTCACATTTGAGGATAAGTGGACAATGTGGTCTGTGACTCCTCTACCTTTCCTAAACAGCCTGGAATAAAGGCAAGACTCCATTTTTTTTTTCAAGGAAATGTTATTCTTCTTTTTTTCATGATTCTTTCAAAAAGTTTTCCAATGTGAGGTGTTAAAGAAATAGGTCGAAAACTAGAGGGAAGAGTTTTAGGTTTTCCTTGTTTAAGGATTGGGATGACAGTAGCTTTTTTTTTTCAATCTGTAGGGAGCATTCCAGTATTCCAGCAAATCTGAAAGAACTCCAACAACTTTGATAACAGACTCTCAGGAAAATGCTTAATCATGTTATAGGAAATAGGATCCGAACCAGTGGATATCTTACCCGGTTTTACACGTTTAAGTGCGAAACAGAGTTCATGCATTGTTAAGTTTGTGTTTATATATAAAAGTGTTACTTTCTATATTAGTCTGCTCATGTTTTGGAATTTATCCTCAAACTCCTTTCTACGAATTTTCAGATTGAGATAAACACTCAGTCTGACTCATTGAAGCAAAAGTTTCTGCTAATAATTCAGCCTTTTCTTTGTTAGTTCTATAAATTTTATCATTAACATGCAGAGCAGGCTGAGGGAGATGAAATGTACCCTTGATTTTTTTAATTTCTTTCCAATTTAGAAACGTCATGTGGATGTTTAGAGCAAGTCATGATCAAATTACCATAATACTGTTTTTTTTTTGCAGAGCTACTGTTCTGTTACTATAGTTATTAGCAATTTTGTATTTACAGTGGAGTTCGTTTACTACTTGGGGTGGCTGTGAATGACGACTATTCATCCAGTTTTGAAATGCCTCTGTTTTCATTTTTACGGCCAACTCACATGAGGAGTTCCACCAAGGGTTTGAGGCTCTCTTTGGATGGTCTTTAAACTTAATCTTTGGAATGGCACAATCTGCTGCTCTCAGAATAAGATTTCGTAAATCTACATAATTGTTTTCAAGATCTTCTACTGATTCTATGTTATGATTAAAATTGAGCTTAAGAGAACCAATTAGAGTCTGGGCAAAAAGGTCCCAGTTGGCTTTATCTTCGTTGTATTTTGTATGTCCGAGGGTATGCTCAGTTCTCTCTGGACACACTAAGATCTGAACTTCAACAGGAAGATGGTCACTACCCAGTGGTGACTGAATGACATTCCACGTGCAAAGTGGAAAAATACCCGGAGTTACTAAGGACAAATCATCCACTCAAACGAAAGATAATGTTACATCTGTTTAATTCCCCTTCTTGCGATGAACGGGATTATTCATTCATATATCTCTTAAAACACATTACTACCGATTGTGACTGTCCTTCGTCT
Organism: Conus betulinus; assembly: GCA_016801955.1. Lineage (NCBI taxonomy): Eukaryota > Metazoa > Mollusca > Gastropoda > Neogastropoda > Conidae > Conus > Conus betulinus. Next base: position 29,785 of record JADBJO010004428.1, on the reverse strand, counting down.
GTCTAATTTCTGTGCTTCTGCAACAAATTTTGCAACTGATTTGAATTATAAGTTCGTCATTACGTGAGAGAGAGAGAGAGAGAGAGAGAGAGAGAGAGAGAGAGAGAGAGAGAGAGAGCTCTTCTTCTCCTCCTCCCTCAACTCCGTTGAGAGTCAGTGGCGGTGCCACACTGAAGAACTACTCAGCAGTGTCCTCCAGCTCCGTCAGTTTTGCGCCCAGGCCTGGCTCTCTGCCAATAGTTTCCACCTCTGACCTGACGGTAAGAGAGAGAGAGAGAGAGAGAGAGAGAGAGAGAGAGAGAGAGAGAGAGAGAGAGATCACGTGGCTGTTTTCCGTGGCCCCATAATGTTCCATGTCAGTGACGTTGGTCTTTTGTGTTCTTCAATTTAATCAGCATGTGTCCTTCAGATCATGTTTCAGCTTAGCAAATGGGTGATCAGTTGAGCCGTTTTTGTTTTTGTTTGTTTGCTTTTTTTTTTCTTTTGGGGGAGGGGGAGGGGGGGGGGGGTAAGAACGGACTGGGAGAGACGACTTGGTAGGCAGGGAAAGGGGGGGGGGGGGGAGGAAGGGAGAGGAAGGGGTTGGGAAAAGAGAGGGTGGGTGACATGGAGCAAGTGGGAATGGGGTGATGGAAGAAGAAAGACAACGAGACTCGAAACAAGTGCTTTTTTTTTTTTCTTAACAGTCTGCTAGTTACGCATAGTTTCTATAGCAACAGACACCAGTTGCATGATATCTGCTACGAAAATAACTGTTGACAATGTGACTGGAAGTATTCTCTGCTTGATATATTTACACATTTCTCGATCGAAAGCGTGCAGAAAAAGAATATTCCTGGGTGGATTTGTACTTTGTGTTGTTAGATTATACGGTTTTGTTGTCAATGTTGATAGTGATACGCCTCCCTGTTAGTCCAGCAATTATTTGTCACAGAGTCGCTCGTCTTCATTTTCAGCCCCAAATTTTGAGGAACTACTAAGTTTCTCTGTCCTCTGTCTCCCAACCCACATCCCACATGTACACTTCCTGCCCCTCTTCACCCTCCTCTCTCTCTCTCTCTCTCTCTCTCTCTCTCTCTCTCTCAAGAACACAAGTAGTCCCATCTTTTAATTATGCCTTGCACTGCATCATGAGATTGGGCGGGGGGGGGGGGGGGGGGGGGGGGGGGGGGGAAGAAATCGAACTGACAGTTCAGTCTTGGTGCATGCAGTAGAGTCGCATGATCTCTCCTGTAATTTCAGAAAAAACAACACAGCACGAAACGGACAGAGCAGAATTCAGCTGTCTGGTCTGCTGTCATCGCTTTAAATCCTTCCAGTTTATTTTGCTGCAGTTTTCTCTCTCTCTCTCTCTCTCTCTCTCTCTCTCTCTCTCTCTCTCTCTCTCTCTCTCTCTCTCTCTCTCTCTCTCTCTCTCTCGGACAGAGCAGAATTCAGCTATCTGGTCTGTTGTCATCGCTTTAAATCCTTCCAGTTTATTTTGCTTGCAGTTTACTCTCTCTCTCTCTCTCTCTCTCTCTCTCTCTCTCTCTCTCTCTCTCTCTCTTTTCTTCTTCTTCTTCTTCTTCTTCTTCTTCTTCTTCTTTTTAAGATGTGCGATCTAGAAAAACACAGAGAACCCCATCCAGTGCCAATGAATCGTAAATACATTCAGCATCAAGGGGTGCAAACTTCAAATTCGTAGGTTCAAATCCTGTTGAGGCAGCATCTATTTGAATATTTTTTTTTTTAGTTTTTTTTTTTCAGCCACTATCTAGAGTTAAAAGTGTTCTGCTGCATCAAATGAGAAGACTGGAACCATACACTTATCCACTTCATGAGTGCATCTCTGGGTTGATTCTTGAATATCCCAATCATCAACAGTGCGGGCGCCTGTGTTTCTCAGGCTTAGTGGACGGTAGGACACGGGAAAAGGAAACGCAAAGCAAAGTCCTGTAATGTTGTTCTTCGACCACCTTGGAGCTCCGTAGCACCGTTGTCAGCTTTGATTATCCTAAAGGTCTCAAATTTTGTGGCAAGGTATGAAATTCTGTGCCAAGGTATCAGATTCTGTGGCAAGGTATCAGTTTATATGGTAAAGTATCAAATTCTGTGGCAATGCATCAATTTATATGGCAAGGTATCAAATTCTGTTGCAAGATATCAAATTCTGTGGCAATGCATCAATTTATATGGCAAGGTATCAAATTCTGTGGCAAGATATCAAATTCTGTGGCAAGGTATCAAATCATATGGCAAGGTATCACATTCTGTGGCAAGGTATATCACATTCTGTGGTAAGGCATCAAATTCTGTGGTAAGGCATCACATTATGTGGCAAGGTATCAATTCTGTGGCAAGGTATCACATTCTGTGGCAAGGCATCACATTCTGTGGCAAGGTATCACATTCTGTGGCAAGGTATCAAATTCTGTGGCAAAGTATTAATTTCTGTGGCAAAATATCAAATTCTGAGGCAAAGTATCAAATTCTGTAGCAAGGTATCAAATTCTGTGGCAAGGTATCAAATTCTGTGGTAAGGCATCAAATTCTGTGGCAAGGTATCACATTCTATGGCAAGGTATTACATTTTGTAGCAAGGTATCAAATTCTGTGGCAAAAATATCACATTCTGTGGCAATGGATCAAATTCTGTGGCAAGGTATCAATTTTTGTGCAAGGTATCAAATTCTGTGGCAAGGTATCAGATCATATGGCAAGGTATCAAATTATGTGGCAAGGTATCCAATTCTGTGGCAAGGTACCAAATTCTGTGGCAAAGTATCACATTCCGTGGCAATGGATCAAATTCAGTGGCAAGGGTATCAATTTTTGTGCAAGGTATCAAATTCTGTGGCAAGGTATCAAATTACATGGCAAGGTACCCAATTCTGTGGCAAAGTATCAAATTCTGTGGCAAGGTATCAATTTTTGTGCAAGGTATCACATTCTGTGGCAAGGTATCAAATTATATGGCAAGGTATCCAATTCTGTGGCAAGGTATCCAATCTGTGGCAAGGTATCAAATTATATGGCAAGGTATCCAATTCTGTGGCAAGGTATCAAATTCTGTGGCAAGGTATCAGATTATATGGCAAGGCATCAAATTCTGTGGCAAGGTATCCAATTCTGTGGCAAGGTATCCAATTCTGTGGCAAAGTATCAAATTCTGTGGCAAGGTATCAAATTATATGGCAAGGTATCAAATTCTGTGGCAAGGCATCAAATTCTGTGGCAAGGCATCAAATTCTAAGGCATCAATTCTGTGGCAAGGTATCAATTTCTGTGGCAAGGTATCAAATTCTGTAGCTTTGCATGCTCCGCGCACGCGGTGACCCCCGGTTTTAAATTTCCGTTTCACGTCGCTACCCGTTGTGATTTCGGGACAGTTGTCAGTAACTTTGCGGACTGCCGTTCGATGGACATGTTGGAGCCTACGAAGGAAACGCTGACTTGCACTAACTCCACAGTTAAGCTGAGGCAGAAGGGGGGGGGGGGGGGGGCGGGGGGGGGGGGGGGGGGGGGGGGGGGGGGGGGGGGGGGTCGAGGGGGAGGGGGAAGGGGGCTGGTCGGTGGTGTCCTGCGTATGCCGGATCAGAACAAGCACCACTGAACACTTCCAAGGTAAATGAAGTGGTGTATCTTCTGGATGGTCGGTTCACAACCACATGATGTTGACTGCTCCCCAAAAGGACTGGCCGTGCTGGGTCTGTGTCAGGACAATCCGGACGTGGCTGTGCATGAGGTGGTTGGTGCATTGGGTCGTATGGAACTGCAACCACTGGGAGGGTGGCAGTGAAAAATGGGGGATGACAAAACAAGAAAACCGAGCAAAATGCAGGAAGGCAGAGGGGAAGAGAGTGAGGAGGACTGAGGGTGTCGGTCGGAAATGAAAGAGGAAATGAAAGCAGGACGCTGAAGTGAAAGAGGGACACGTCCATCTGTCCAATGAAAGAGGAGGGCCGCAACCACACTCTTCCAGCGGACACGATTTCGGGAGATCCTCTTCAGCTCGGCCCACGTCATTCCGGCGGCCTTCACTTCTGCGTCGGTACTCCTTCGCCATGTCTGTCTTGGTCTTCCCACTTTTCTCTTGCCCTGAGGGTTCCATTCAAGGGCTTGTCTTGTGATGTTGGATGGAGACTTTCTGAGGGGGTGGCCGCCACGTTTCAGAACCATACAGAAGGACAGACATACTTACAACCAATGACTGTGTAATATCTAAATCGTGAACAATATGATTGTCAAGCTCATCATTCATGTTCATATCAATCATGTACTTTTGAATAATACACCCCCCCTCCCCCACCACCATCCCTGTCACTTTTCCTCTTCCTCTTCTCTCTCGTTTCTTTTTCTTTTGCAGCAAAAGGACATCGTTTAATTCTCTCTTGCATCGAATCAGAACAGAAGCATGTTTTTTTTTAAAGGATTTATAATGTGCGAACAGTTTAATCTGTGGGTTGGGAATAGCGGGCAGCCATAATGTGACCTGAGTCATAAACAACATGACCTTTTTTTTTCTGCCTCATCTTTCGTGTCCAATCACTGCTTTTGCTTCCACGTGGCTCATTCTGGCTCCCTGACACACAGCCACACACCCAGGGCCATGCTGTCGCAGCCTCTACACCAGCATTCTACAACACGACTTCACGCTAGAACAGATCAGAAAAAAAGCTCAGCTCAAATTTCAAGGAAATGGATCAGTAACAAACAAAAAAAAAAAGTAGGTTTCCAACCCATCTTCATGCTTATAGCATTTTTTTTTTCTTTTTCACTGTTTTTTATCTTGTTTTGTACCTTTTTTCTCTTGATTTTGATTTATCTCTTTATTTTCTAACCACTCTTTAATAAGTGCGTGATTCACACAAAAGACGAGTGACACATCGAATGCGTAGAGAGGGGGGACGAGAGAGGATGATGGAAAGAGAGAATACTTGGCTGGATTCGGAAATGACACAGGAAATGGAGAGAGACGGCGAAACGAGAGAGAGAGAGAGAGAGAGAGAGAGAGAGAGAGAGAGAGAGATGCATTTTTAAATCCTGTTGTGCGCGGCTTCTGCGGCTTCCGAGGACACTGGCATGACGTGTGACGTGAGGACATTGGCATTTCCTGTATGTATTGTATGTATGTATGTATGCATGTATATATATATATATATGTGTGTGTGTGTGTGTGTGTGTGTGAGAGAGAGAGAGGAGAGAGAGAGAGAGAGAGAGAGAGAGATTGTGTTTGCCAATGCAACGTGTCAGGGCTTCCATCTCTGATAGATCTAGATGTGGTATCGTTGAAATGGCTTTTTCTTCAGGTAGATAGATAGATAACTAGATAGATCTGAACGTGCTATCTTTAAAATGGGCTTTTCTTCATACAGATAGATAGATAGATAGATAGATCTGGACGTGGTATCTTTAAAATGGGCTTTTCTTCAGATAGATAGGGCTTTTTCTTCAGATAGATAGATAGATGGATACATTTTGACAGACAGAAACACAGACATATATATATACAAGAGAAAGGATGAGAGAGAAATGCAGAGAAACAGACAGACAGAGTGATAAGATCTTGGTATCAACAAAATAAAAGAGAGACAGACAGACAGACAGACAGAATGACACAGAGAGAGAGAGAGAGAGAGAGAAAAGATATCTTTTTCAGCTGGTGGGATTTTGTGAAATTTAAAAAAAAAAACTGGTCAAAAATCGTAGCCTTATGTGGCAAGAGACAGCCTGGGGGGTGTCTTTGGAATGGAGTATATATTTTTTTTAATTCGTAAGAGTTCGTTGAACTATGATAAACCTGTGATCGTTGGTATTACATTTTTACATTCGTAGATTGAACTAGGATAAACGTATGATCCTTGGTGTTCTGATCTGAACATGCCGTCCGAGAGGGCGAATGAAGGACAATTCACACCCATAAATGCAGCGACAAATCGTATACAGGCTTGATGTAGACACATGAGTCCGTGGCGCATACCTGTTTAGATGGGTGTCTGGTATTCTTTGCATGTATGTGTACGCTTCTCTCCCTCTCTCTCTGTCTCTCTCTCTCTCTATCTCGCTCTCCTTCTCTCTCTCCAGTCTGTCTGTCTCGCTCCTCTCTCTTGACACAAGATCTCTCATTATCTCTGTCTGTCTCTCTCCTGGTCTGTCTGTTCTGTCCTCCTCTCCGTCTCTCTCCTCTCTCTCTTCTCTCCTCTCTCTCTCCTCTCTCTCTCTCTCTCTTCTCGCTCTCTTCTCTCTCTCTGGACACCCCAAAGATTCTTATCAGTTTGTCTGTCCTGCCTGTGTGTCTGTGCTGTCTCTCTCTCTCGTCTCCTTCTGTCGCTCTCTCTCTCTCCCGTCTCGCTCTCTCTCTCTCTCTCCTCTCATCTCTCTCTCTCTACTCTCTCTGTCTCCTCTCCTCTCTCTCTCTCTCTCTCCTCGCTCTTCACCCCTCTCTCTGCTCTCTCTTCTCGCCCCTTTCTCTCCCTCCTCTCCTGTCCTCTCGCTCTCTCTCTCATCTCATCTCCCTCTCTCGTCTCTCTCGCTCTCTCTCTCTCTCTCGTACGTCCTCTCACTCTGTTGTCTCTGCTCTGTCTGTCATCACCCCTCATCCTCTCGATCTCTTCGATCTATCTCTCTCTTCTGCCTGCTCCTGCCTTCAATCGTTTCTTATGAGTTTGCCTCGTCTTCTCATCCCCTCTCTCTCTCCAATCTCTCTCGCTCTCCTCTCTCTCGCTCTCTCTCGCTCTTCTTCTCTCTCTTCTCTCTCTCGTCCTCTTTGCCTGCCTTGCCTTCCTGTCGTCTGTCTGTACTGTCTCTTGTCTGTGATCTCTCTCACTCTCTCTCTGTGGACCAACATGTTCTTATCAGTCTGTTTGCCTGTGCGTCCGCCCTTCTGCCCGTCTAAAGGTCTCTCCACTCTCTCTCTCTCTCTCCTCTCTCTCTCTCTCTCTCTCTCTCTCCTCTCTCTGTCGTTACGTCGACACCAAGCATTTCATCAATTAATAATCTGTTATCTCGAATTCGAGAGAGAGGGAGAGAGAGAGAGAGAATGTAAATCAGTGGCCCCGAATCAGTTTCAATTCGTTTGCCATGAATGGGATTAGGAGAAAAAAAAAATTTCATAAACTATTGCATAGAAATATCACAAATCAACCCATCCAGCCATCTGAAGTTTTCTTTTAGATCTTATTCTATTTGTCTTCATTTTTATGGGCAATTTGATTTTCCTTTCGTTGGATTTACTTTCTTCTACTGTTGATTTTAGGGGTTTTTTTTGTTGTTGTTTTTTTTCAGTCATGTCCGCATTTCAGCAAGAGCACAATCCATCCAATCTTGACAGATATTTCATCCATTAATAAAGATATTGCTTTTTTTTTTTTTAAAGCAGGGGGGGAAAATATCAAAGCAAAAATGTGAAGAAAAACGCAGGATTCCTTTTCGCTTGTATAGAAAAATCACGTTCGCGTTTCTTTCCCACAAAAAGTTGCGAAACAAATCATTTGCAACTTTTTCAACAGGCTTCAGGCTTTGGTCTGGGACAGTCTATTGATGGCATTGCCGCATGTGAAAAGTTCAGTATTTTGTCATTGAGGTCAGAACGTGTCCTATCCACTCGGTGAAACTCTCTCCCTCCCTCCCTTCCTCTCTCTCTCTCTCTCTCTCTCTCTCTCTCTCTCTCCTCTCTCTCTCTCTCTCTCTCTGTCTGTCTGTCTGTGTATGTGGACAGACAGACAGACAGATAGATAGATAGATAGATCCTCGATGCAAAATACTTCGACCAAGAAACAAGGCTGTCCGAGGAGTAAGAAGTTAACTGTCCATGCTTGCAAAAAAGCTGGTTTTGCAAGCTGCCTTTGGCTACGCCGCACGGCTTCGTGAGTTCTGAATTTGATCATCATCCTTTTCAGATGCAAGACATGGCTGAAGATCTTGTCTTCTTCCCAGTCTATCAGATGTCTGTGAGACAGAAAATGTCACCGGTATTTACTTGATATTTCACGTTTTTTTTTTTTTTTAACACGCAGTAATTATCGTAAGAAATAAAGGAATCATTGTGAACCATAATTTTCTAGCATGCCACTAACACCTGTATCCAACATGGACTCTTTACTGTGTCTCTGTCTCTGTCTCTCTCTGTCTCTGTGTCTGTCTCTGTCTCTCACTCCCTCTCTCTCTCTCTCTCTCTCTCTCTCTCTCTCTCTCTCTCTCTCTCTCTCTCTCTCTTTCTGTAATTTCATTCTTTCACGATAAAAATTCTCACCGTTTAATTATGTCTTACATCAAATCATGACAGAAGGAAGAATATGAACTGAAATTTTGTATATCTTAAATAAATGTTAGCGAACCGCCAAGAGAAACGTGGACAAACGAGTCACAAGACAAAACACGACGCGTTTTTCGACCTCTTAGAGCAGCCTCGTTTTCATTCAACGCCTGCCTACCTTGCGTTGAAGAGATCTAAGCTAAGTGAAAAACTCGTTCATTTTCATTGTCCAATTTGTTTGTGTCTTGCCTGAAGAAGACCTAAGAGGTCGAAACGCGTCTTGTTTTGTCTTGTGACTCGTTTGTCCTCGTTTCTCTTGGCGCTTCGCTAACATTTATTTAAGATTTGTTTACATTTCCGCTGCAGCCCGTCTCGCTTTGCGACTATGAAAGTTTATAGCTGTGAAATAGTTGAAATCTTTTGGCCGGGAGTGGAGGGCAGTCCTAATGTGACCTGCCTGACCTACTGAGTCATAAACAACATGACCTTTCTCCTGTCTCGCCTGACCTGTCCGCTCAGGGCCTTAACTCCCTCGCTGCTCATTCTCACTCCCTCGCACACAGCCACACCCAAGTTCATGCCATCCCTGCCACAGCACCAGCAGTCTACAACAAGACAATGCAAAAAAAAAAAAAAAAAAAAAAAAAAAAAAATTCGTTGAAAAGGCTCAGAGGGTTAGTTCAGCAGAAAAAAAAAAAATTCATGATTAATAGAATAAAAAAAAAGAAGCTGGTTTCTGGTCCATCATCGTGGTTAAAGTTATGCTACGTTCCGCTCTTTTAACTTTTTTGTGTATCGTTATGCTTTATTTGATTTTTTTTTTAATTGTCACCTTTTTTCTCATCATGGTTAAGTTCTGCTACATTCCACTCTTTATATCTTATTGTGTGTCGTTATGCTTTATTTCATTTTTTTTTGTTTGTTTGTTTGTTGCTTTTTTTTTTTTTTTTTACTTCTAACCCTTTTTTTTTTTCTTACGGCTAGGTTATGCTACATTCTGCTCTTTTATCTTATTGTGTATCTTCATGCTTTACTTCATTCTTTTTTTGTTGTTGTTGTTGTTTTCTTTACTTATCGCCCCTTTTTCCTAATCATTCTTAAGCAAGTACGTGACAAAACGGAAGGCGAGTGACACATCGAGCGCATAGAAAGGGGCCGAGAGATGATGATGGAAGTGTGAACAGACTAGCTGGATTCGGAAATGAAAGAGGAAACGGGGGACAGACGGGCATAACGCGAGAGAGAGAGAAGTTTCGAAACCCTTGTTATGCTCGGTTTTCTATGGCGACAGAGGACCCTCGCGTGACGTCTGACGTGAAGACACTAGCATTTCCTGTACGTATGCACGTGTGTGTGAAAGATTGTGTGCGAGTACCACGCGATGTGTCCAAGCTTGCATCTCTGATATATTTCAATGTCGAATCCCTTCAACGGGCATTTTTTTTCACATTTTGAGAGAGAGAGAGAGAGACAGACAGACAGACAGACAGACAGAGAGAGAGGGGGGAGGGGAGAGAGAGAGAGAGAGAGAGACAGACAGACAGTCAGAGTGAAACAGACAGTGAGAGGTAGAGACAATCGGACAGAGTAATAAGAATCTCAGAATTAACTGGAAGCTAGAAGTAAACTTAATCTGAAAAGACTTGGAAATCTGTAGTATTTCAAATGTATATAACGTTCTCTTATTTCGCTTAGTAAAGGACAGCACAGAACAAAATGCACTTCATCTTCTTTCTCTTTTTTACACAATGGACAAATCAAATCAACAGGGGTATGTTGTTTGTATCGACATCTATGTACAGCAATGTCTGAAATACCCAGTCTGAATCTTGTTGTAATAATCTTGACATGTCTGTCTAGATTTAACGTTAAATGCATTTTATCCATTGCTATTGTACAAAAGGTCTTATATACACTAAATCTGTCACTGTTCTTGACGTGAAAATCCCATTCTTGCCATCTGCAAAGTACAAGTCTTTCTTTAAAGTCAGCGATAAACTGTTCCACTCCCTCAACACCTTGGTTTACCACACACATAACCAAAACCAAACATGTATAACTTACAGCGAATATCAGACGCCCAGTTTGTCTTATCACGAGAGTCTAACTCAAATAATGTTCTATATGCTTTTCGCGGTAATCTTGACTCATCCATTCTTGTCAACTTTAACCAGTAGTGCATGCACCTAACGGCAGAATTTATGTAAACAGGGTATCTATTTGTCTCACCATACACAAGGTCATTCGGTGTTTGTAACTGAACTCCTAAAAACTTTTTCAGAGCAAAGAGATGTACTTTTTCACAAAAGTGTGCAGCATTACTTAGCCCCCACAATTCAGCACCATACTGAACAATGGGTTGTATCTGCGCGTCAAATAGTTTTAAATATACAGCAAGAGAGATTGCATTTTAACTTACGTAATTTTTGCAATATACATAACAACGCATACTTTGCTCTGCAGGCAAGGTTCTTAAGAAACAGTAAATCTCAACCGTGTTGAAAAATATGCCTAAAATATTTATAAACATTAACCACAGGCATAAGGATTCCATTGTAAGTCCAATGTTCACTAGCTGCTAAGTACCCACCTTTTCTAATATACAACTATATTACTTTTATTCATATTCACATTCAGATGGAGTGTTGTTGCTGCCCTATGTAGACTATTTAGTTGCGTCTGTAGCCCACTATTTGTTTCCGACAGAAGAGCTATGTCATCTGCCAAAAGTAATAAATAAATAGTTCAAAATAATCATGCATAAATGTTGCACCATGCCTCCCATTTCTAATCACTTCTATTGCTAATTCATTTATAAATAAAGAGAACAGCAGTGGACTTGTAACATCCCCTTGTTTTACCCCCCGGGTACAGTTTATGTAGTCTGTCAATTTTGCTCCAGAGCGAACTCTCTAGCTCTGACTGTAGAGTACATGCTATGAATACACCGAAAGAGTTTTCCTTTGATACCATTTTTTACCAGAATAGGCCACAGTAGATTCCTTTCTATAGAGTCAAAAGCTTTCTCAAAGTCAATAAAGGCGACATAGAGTTTACGGTTAAAGCAAAACTGTTTTTGTATTAAAGCTAATAATGTGTACATGTGATCAATGGTGGAGTATCCCCTTTTAAACCCCGCTTGATATTCCCCTGTGATATTATGCAGCTCAATCCATTCTTGAATCCTATTGTTTACTATAGAACTATAAACTTTACTACTTGTATTATATAATGATATCCCTCTATAATTACCGGGATCGTCTACATTACCTTTTTTAAATAAAGGTAAGACAATGGTTTCTGTCCAGTTATCTGGGAAAACTCCCTTATCAAACAGAGTGTTAAACAGTTTAACAAAGAAGTCAATTACTCGATCACCAGCATTTTTCAGCAACTCGCCAATAATTTCATCTGGACCAGCGGATTTACCGTTCTTTAACTTTCTTATAGCCAATAACACTTCTTCTCTAGATATTGCGGTTCATGGAACCACCATCTTCATATTCATCAAAACTATCATCAATGATGTCGTTAGATACTAATGTAAATTCGTTTTCTAAATTTTTTTCAAGCAACTGTTTAAAATGTTTATACCAATCATCAACTTGTTATATTGTTACGTGGCTGCTTTCGTTTTGAAGACATTTTATGGACATTTACCCAAAACTCCCCCTTGATCACTTATGGAATCAACCAACGCCCCTAACAATTGCTCATTGTGCTGATTTTCTTTAAATTTTAACAAATTCTTATACTCTCTCCTAGCTATGCAGTAAGCATCACGATCAGAACTATCCTTCGTTTGCCGAAATATGTGTAGCAATCCTTTTGCTTTCGATTTACTTAGTTTACATTTCTTTGTCATACCAGTCATTTTGTTCATCAGTATTGTTCAAACAGAATTGTTTTTCCATGCAAGAAGAGTAAGTTTTAATACACGTAAGAAACATATTCAAAGCTTCATTGCAGTCACGATCAATCATATCAATAGCACTGTCAAGAGATGACAATGCTTCATCTGAATGCATTGCAGTGACATAAGTATGTTCAAAAGATGGCTTCCACACAAACTTTTTTAATAACCTCACGTTCCTTTCCAGCGATCAGTAACCCAGGGTTTAGATTTGGCAATTCAAAATGAAGCTCGACGGGTAAATGGTCAGATTCTAATCGTTCTGATATATATAAACTGCAAGACGATAGAACAAGTGAAAATAATTCTCGAGATATCAAAAAATAGTCATTTACACTACACCCTGACTCTGATATATAAGTATAGTGCCCATCGAGGTCCCCATGACATATTCCATTTAATATACACAATCCAAGTGAAGTACACATATCCAACAAACATTTTCCATAGCCATTTGATTATACTGTCGGAAGATTTTCTTTCCGAAAAATTGGAGCAGCTGGTTAGATCAACACCATACTCATCATGCTCATAAAAAATATCTTGAGAGACATTTGCAGTTCTACTGTTCAAATCTCCGGATAGAATCACATGTATATTGTTCAAGTCAAGCATACACTCAGTAAGGCAATCTTCCAGAGAACATATACCGTTGTCTATATCAAAATAAGCATAATAAGGTGAACCCTCAGGAGGCACATATGCACAAACATACAACACATCTTCTGCAAGATCAAACAAAATCCCGTCAATCAAAAAGAAAAGAACATTTGAGCAATCTACCTGGAGTTCTCTGACATAGTGTACAAAATCATTCTTAATCAGACATATTACCCCTCCTGAACGTCTGCCTTGTCTAGTAAACTTAACAGCAGGTTTGCTAAACAGTATAAACCCGTAAACACATTGAATTCAAGATGTTCAACAAAAGTCTCTACCAGACAGATAAAGTCAAATTTGGACAAATAAGAGAGAAAATCTTTATTGTGAATCTTAGAAAGAATTCCATTAATATTCCAGTGCAGGAACGTAAAATATTTTGAATGTGTATTATTTCATTTTATCTCCGTATCAAGCAGAATATGTTTTACCTTTGTTACAATTCTCGTTACGTCTTTCATGATCAGACACTGACAGCTCTCTCTCATTGGCATAAATAGGAATAAAAACACTGTCATCGCTGCTACACTTTTTCTTTTGTGACCACCCCCTATTCTTATCCGTTGTGACACCACGTGCTCTTTCACTGACATGAACAGGAATAAAAACACTGTCATCGCTGCTACTACACTTTTTCTTTTGTGACCACCCCTATTCTTATCCGCTGTGACACCACGTGCTCTTTCACTGGCATAAACAGGAATAAAAAACACTGTCATCACTGCTACACTTTTTCTCTTGTGACAGCCCCCTATTGTTTTCCGCTGCGGCACCACGTGCTTTCTCTGAAATAAGTCTCTGCTCTGCTTTATAATCATCCCTAGTTCTCTGGTCAGCTGTGTCATTGTCATTAGACGGAAAACATGCCAATTTTTCACTTTCATAACAATACATTTCACTATCATCGGAAGAAACAAAATCTGAAAGCTGGTTACCATCACTATTTACAAAACAATCATACTCCGGCGCCACCACAGAACCCATGTTTACATTTGTCAGAGGAGGCAGAATGTTCACTCACTGTGGCAGCGTCGTTGTCCGCATCGCACACTTCCTTCTCGGCACGGGATTTTTGCACACACCACACTGAAGATACCGGTGACACTGTAGGGCGGCCTCCCCCCTATATTATTTCTTTTAGGTTTTGTCCATCACTGTCGTCAAGGCCATACTTCTTCCCCTCGACAAGAAGATGATCGAAGATCATGGCCACACGTTTTCCCTCACTCTTCAGTTTTCTTTAAGTGAGGGGTTAGTTTCTTCTTCCTTACTTCTCTGACTCTAAATGAGAAGTCCTCCCCTATAAACACCTGTGTTCCCTTAAGCTTATGTCTTGCTTTCAAGATCTTAGCTTTGTCCTTGAAAAACGTACAGCAAGCGATGATCGGTGAGCTGTCCTTTGAATTCAGGCGGTGGAGTCGGTCGAAATGGATGTCTCCAGTCATATCCAACTTGTCCACAAGCAACTCATGGACAAGGTTTTCACAGTCTTGCTGGGTTTCATTTTCCCTCCGGAAAAGTCCATGAAAGATCAGGTTGTTACGTTTTGAACGGCCTTCCAGATCATCCACCTTTCGCTCCAAGAAATCCATTTTCTTCTTCTGTAGGCTGTCATTCCTAGTGCGGAGACAATCATTTTCCTGTCGCAGCTCCGTCACTTCCTGCTTCAGAGAACTTACTCTCCATGAAGCGCAGCGAATCCATCACTCAAGTTCTTCAAGTCACCCATCATCCCATCAAATTTCGTGTTCAGCGACTGGAGCATGGACATCAGATCGAGGTTCGAAGGATGTTGGGAGGTTGGTGTAGTTCCTGAAGAAGCAGTTGGCGTGCGTCCTGAGGGCTTGTCCACACTCTCCCCTGCGGTCTCCCACTTGTTAGGTTGGTTTGTCGCAGAGAGGTCTTCTGTGGCCCTGGGTTCAGCTCAACATCGCCGCATTGTAATAAAAAATTGCCCCAGAACAAAAAGCGTCAGAGGCAGCCAAAGGTAACACCGTCTGCCACGGTCCTAAGCTTCAATGTTTTCAGTCTCATGGCGGCTCGATTTTTTTCCTCTTTTAGTCATGAAATTGACAAATACCGTTACAAAACAGCCACAACGGGCCCTGAAATCAAGCTGTCCAGAGGGCATGGTACCACAGGAACTGATCTGCAAAATCTGTGGTCAGTAGTCAGTCTCAATGCCGATTAATTGCACTATTTGTCGAAAATGTTATCATTTTCTGGCGAGAGATAACCTTGGGGGTGGCTTCAGAGCGGGTTATCTTTTTCATATTCGAGATTCAGCGATCCTAATCAACTTGTAATCATTCAACAATCATCAACTTGTAATCATTCAACAAGCATCAGCTTGTAATCATTCACAGGCTCAGTTTCATCAAGGAGGTGTTACTGCGTGCGGAAGAGTCCATAAACGCTGCACTACTTTTGCTAAGCCGCGAAAATGCACTGCGTAGGATTTACAGCTGATAGAAAAATGATTTTATTATTGGTGATATGATCTGAACACGCTGTCCAGCGCAACAACAAAGCGTATACATACTCGTAACATGCACATACGTGACAATGTAGGCCTATCTTTTCCTTATACGATACAGGCCGGCCTATCCTTATACAATACAGACCGGCCTATCCTTATACAATGCAGACCGGCCTATCCTTATACAATGCAGACCGGCCTATCCTTATACAATACATGCCGGCCTATCCTTATAGAATGCAGACCGGCCTATCCTTATACAATACATGCCGGCCTATCCTTATAGAATACAGACCGGTCTATCCTTATACAATACATGCCGCCTATCCTTATAGAATGCATGCCGGCCTATCCTTATACAATGCAGACCGGCCTATCCTTATACAATGCAGACCGCCTATCCTTATACAATGCAGACCGGCCTATCCTTATACAATGCAGACCGGCCTATCCTTATACAATACATGCCGGCCTATCCTTATAGAATGCAGGCCGGCCTATCCTTATACAATACATGCCGGCCTATCCTTATAGAATGCAGGCCGGCCTATCCTTATACAATGCAGACCGGCCTATCCTTATACAATGCAGACCGGCCTATCCTTAAACAATACATGCCGGCCTATCCTTATACAATGCAGGCCGGCCTATCCTTATACAATACATGCCGGCCTTTCCTTATACATGCTCATCGGCACAGCCGCACGTTGGTACAGAAATTTGAACATACAATTTCTTTTTTTTTAAAAAAACTGGCCATGGCAAACTATTGTTAGTGAAATTGACATTCAGAACCTTACCTTTAAGAAATAAGTCTGTTTTGTCCTCGTATTGAGTGTCAGGTTATCCAGTGATGTCTGTCTGTCTGTTTACCAGCATCCGGCTTGCCCGCTGTCTCATCATCCCCCCCCCCCCCCCCCCCACCCAACCCACACGCCCGTCCCTTCCTCCCCTCTTTTCCTTCTCTGTCTGTCTGTCTGTCTGTCTGTCTGTCTCTCTCTCTCTCTCCCCCCTCCTCCCTCCCTCCCATCCTCCCTCCCTCTCTGTCCCTCCCCATCCCTCTCTCTCTCTCTCTCTCTCTCTCTCTCCATTTTCTCAGCACAAAAACCACCTCATTCCCTTTAAAAAAAAAAAATGCATAGGAGAAAACAGGAGCCGGAAATGGAGGGTGAAATGAAACACACATCAAACGGATTGTTTGACGTTTCTTGTTTTTTTCAGCTCACCTTGGATGAATGTTCATGCTTAGTTTCCATGACGACAGAACGCTAATTCTATCCTTTTTCTTTCGGGATCATTCTTTTTTCGGCAATCCAGTGTGATTGAAACTCTCTTCTGTGGTTTTTTTTTTTTGTTCCAAATCACGTAGACTGTCTCGCCTGTATCGCAATTGGAGACAACGATCCTGCTCTAAAGCTTTCCCACCCTTCTTCCTGTCACATTTTTCCGTGCCTCCCTTCCGTGACACTACTCCCGGTCGTTTTCGTTCCGGGGTGTGTCACACAGCCACAGCCAGGTTAAGTTTGCCTGACGAAGCCTCAGCCCCAGCCAGACAGACCAGTGAGAGCATTCAAGCTCGATCCATTACGAGGCAGTCCACAAGAGGGAGGCACTGCGTGGCTTTTGCCTGGGTCGCTTTGGTGGTGCTCAGAAGTGCGTGGTCTGATCCTACACTCGAGGAGTCCCACCTACTAAGCCCTGTATGGATTATAGGGCATAGTCTCAGCGCCAGCACGAACGGGGCGTCGCTCTACGGAAGGTGCCAGCCACCAAGTATATCCAGTGACAATTGCTATCACCTTGCCCATGCTGTCAGCTTTGATCGATACGATCTCACCACAGGCATCGACTTGGGATAGGTAATTAAAAAAAAGAAAAGGACATCACCACGAGACCGGAGCATGAAGGGCAAGTACAATACGAGATTTTTCTGAACGATGATCTAATGAGGATGAGGTTGGGGTTGATGAAATTCTGTGATGATCAGAGACTACATGACG
>JADBJO010004428.1:0-5000 GCA_016801955.1 Conus betulinus | reverse complement strand
TCTCCCTCCTCTCTCTTCTCTCTCACTCTCCCTCTCTCCCCTCTCTCTCTTCTCCCTCTCTGTCTCTCTCCCTCCTCTCTCTCCTCTCTCTCTCTCCCCTCATCCTCTCTCCGCCCTCTCTCTCTACTCTCTCTCTCCTCCCAACTCCTTCCTCCCTCAACCCTCTCTCTCTCTTCTCTCTCCTCTTCCTCCTCTCTCTCTCCCTCTCCCTCTCTCTCCACTCGTCTCTCTCTCTCTCTCCTCTCTCTCTCGTCTCTCTCTCTCTTCTCTCTCTCATTTTCTTACTTCCTTAACTACAGAATTGTTTATCTTTTTTTATTACGCGTTCCATCAACTGTTAAGAGAAAACCCCCCCCCCCCCCCCCCCCCCCTCCAAAAGGGCTGAAAACGCTGATTGGATTTGACTTTTTTTTTTTTTTTTTTTTTTGGCTGCGAATGGGATTGGGAGGGTGAAAGAGGGTGAAGCAGGTGTCGGGAGGGCGGGGGGTGGGGGTGGGAGGAGGAGGATAAGGTGGAGAGGAGGAAGATGTCGGAAAACACTGCCCAGGACGTCAACGGCTGGAAATGGATTCTCTTGTCCTTCGTCGTTTTGTTTATTTGGTTTTGTGTGATCTCTTTCCACTTCATTTTCTTTTCTTTCTCTCTCTCTCTCTTTTTTTTTTTTTTTTTTTTTTTTTTTTTTTGTTTTTTTTTTTTTGCTAGAGTGAAAATTGTCCTTTCTATGCCTTTTATAGAAACGGAAAGAACATTTTTTACTTACAATAACGTATATTGTGCGTTGACCCTGAAGATGTATACAGGCAGGACCACACAGAACGAAGATCAATAAGAAAAGAGACAGGAAAAAGAGAGTTATGGTTTACCTGCGCAAGAGCAGCATCCTTATGAATGTGAGTAGGAAGTGTGGCAAAGTTATCTCTCTTGGGTACGTGAAAATTCTCTCCTGAAACGCTAAGAAGAGTAAAGAATTAAATAAATATTAAATAACGATGAAACTGGGGGAAAATGGGTGGAATGGGGAGGGGACGGATACTTGGAAATAGACGAGGAAATAATTAAGTAAACAAGGAAAAAAAAAAATAAATAAATGTTAATTTTCTGTCTTTTTTTGTGTATGTGTTTACAGTTGTTACGATTATTTTTAGGTTGTTTTCGTTGGCTTTTTCTTTCATCATGTTGAAATTGTTTTTTGTGTTTTCTTTACGTCCGTAAACCCTTGCCGAAAAATTCTGCTAACTGTTTTTGTATTGTGTATTCAGGCAAGCGTTCGACGTTTGAACTCTTGTGTGTTTTACCTGTATTCTGGTGTGTATTCAGTACGTCGCAGTCCTGTTTTCGGTTCCCATGACCACAGTTTGGTTTTCTTCTTTTGTTTCCTGTCCCGTTTTGTTTTGTTTAGCCTGGCCTCGTATTGTTTTACCACTACGATTTGACTTCATCGTCAAGATCCATCCGACCATGACTAGTTCACCTGAACAACGTCCAGCTGATTCAACAGCAGTGCAGTGTCTCCTACTGGGTGGGTGGGTGGGTGGGTAGGGGGGGGTAGGGGGGGGGGGGGGGGTCCAATGCCCATTTCATTTCTCCCTTTCCACTGATGGCGCTAGCATGACTATACCGGATAAAACCCTAATGTTGTCCTATACGCGAGAGCAGGAATACATGATGCTAAACGCATACCACGCAGCGGGAAAAGAAAAAAATGAATAGCCACACGAATCTCCGCGGATAATATTGACGGCGCTGGACTCACTATTTTGAGCGGCGTGCCATCACTGGTTGCTGGAAAGGTGTATGGGAGCGGATGATGAAAAGGGAAGAGAGAGAGAGAGAGAGATGGACGTGTGGGAGAAGAGGTGGGGTGTGGGGGGTGTGGTGTAGAGGAAAGGCGTCAAGCAATCTTTTCGTCAATATTATGACAAATTATTATCACAAGAATCGTGGTGAATCGAACTGGAATGACATCCTTTTCATTAACACCCCCCCCCCCCCCCCCCCCCCCCCCCCCGTGCAAAATTCCACGCATCATCAAATTGATCCCGAGGGGTCATTCAGGTTGACCTCTCTCCTATAGCCTGTTCGTTTCATCCCCCTCCCCCTCCCCCCCCACCCACCCCCCTTTTTTTTTTTTTTTTTTTTTTTTTATTGACACCCCCATCCTCATTCCTCGGTGTTGCTCCTTCCCTTCCCCCATCTGTTTCCTCCCCGGTTTCTTCTTATTTGTCTTATGAAAAAAAAATAACACGGAAAAAAAAATACAAGCATGGGTCAATATGAAAGGCTCTTATTATGGATGGATCAAAACAAGCATAAGAGAGACTGACAGACAGATACATACACGGACAGAGAGAGAGAGAGAGAGAGAGAGAGAGAGAGAAGCAGGGAGCGAGAGCGGGAGTGAGGGGGGGGGGAGAGAGAGAGAGAGAGAGAGAGAGAGGCAGGGAGCGAGAGAGGGAGTGAGGGGGAGAGAGAGAGAGAGGAAGGAAGCACACAGAAAGAGACACACAGAGAGAGACACAGAGACGGAAAGAAAAGCAGTAAACAAAAACAAAACCTTATTCAATGGAAGATAGATCCTTTAGACATAGTCTATCAGTCTTCCAGTTTTATCCTTGCGTATCAAACTCGTACATGTAAGGTTCAAGAGCGTTAGTCAAAGAACACGAAGAGGAAGAAAACGATTCGGTAAAAGAAAGAACAGGAAAAAAAAAAAAAAAAACAAGCACACATTTATAGAAACAAGTCATCATGCACTCGGAGGCCTCCCTGTTTAGGTGTGACAACAGATACATGCGCATTGACAATCATAACATCAGACGCCCACACCCATCCCAAACCCATCTAAACCCACCCATACTCACACGCCCCCCCCCCCCCCCCCCCCCCTAGAGCGAGAGAGAGGGAAAGGTGTGTGTGTGCGTGCGTGCGTGCGTGCGTGTATGTGTGTGTGTGTGTGTGTGTGTGTGCGCGCGCGCGCGTGCGCCTGCTTGCAGAAGAAGAAGAAAAAACAGAGAGAGAGAGAGAGAGAAAGGGGGGGGGGGGGGGGGGGGGGGGTTGTTGTCGCAAGGGTCTGGCGGTGTGATGTCAATTAAGAAAAGAAAGTATACGGAAAAAAGAAAGGATAAAATAAAATGCACACACACACACACACACACACACACACACACCCACACACACACACACACACACACACACACACCCACACACTTTTCCTCTCTCTCTCTCTCTCTGTCTCTGTCTCTCTGTCTGTCTCTGTCTCTCTCTCTCTCTCTCTCTCTCTCTCACTCTCTCTCTCTCTCTCTCTACACACACACACACACACACACACACACACTCTCTCTCTCTCTCTCTCTCTCTCTCTTACAGCTGATAACATCAATAACTTTGCTGGTGATGAAGATGATGTGTACGAGGACGGAATGGGATTAACCCTCCCCCCCCCCCCCCCCAAAAAAAAAAAAAAAAAAAAATCCCTCTCCAAGTAAAGTAGTAGTGTGCAATTGGTGGAGAGATATTAAGATGGGGCTATGATAAGTACACTATATCTCGTTGCTGTTGTGGTGCCAGATTGTTGTTTACTTAAGAGATGGTGCCGTTTCATTGAACTGTAGTCGTGCTTTGTGACAATGTGTTCTCTCAGCTTGTTTTTTCCTCCGAGTTTGATTATGGGGAATTTGGTAGAGTTACCATAGCTACTTAGCGGCACATGATATTTGATTTTTTTCTTATCTTGGTGGTTTGATTTTCCAGTTTCGCGCCTAAGATCGCAGGTGTGTGATCGATTTGGGCGAGATGATGAGCCTGGACAAAGCATTATTGGAGCACCTGTGTCAGTGCAAGACTTTCGTTGTTTGTGCTGGAAGAGACCGCGAGTCTGTTAACACGTGTTTTAAAGGGAGACTACTTCTTCAGCTCCAGGAGATTGGAGGAGAGAAAGAAGGAAGAAAGGAAAGGAGGGTTTCAGAGTTCACATCGCCATGCAATGTACCCGGGGGGGGTGGCGGGTGGGGGGTGGGGGATGAGAGAAGAAGATTAAAGAGGGCAGTGGACAAAGGAACTAGGACACAAGAATTAAAAAACAAAGTCTGCTGGCTCTTTATAAACGCTTGGCTTGACGCTGGGATATATATTATTAGATGGGTGTATCGGGAGGTACAAGCCGCTGTCCTTTATACCCCTGACCATAATGGACCCCGCATACTCAATCAGCAGTCCCTCATGGTCCTCTTCCTCTTATTTCCGCATTTAATTATCTTCTTTTTTTTTTTAACCTAGATTTATCCACCCACTTCCTTCCCCCCCCGCCTTGTCATTCTGCTGATCTCGTGGGTACGTTCCATCATCTGATTTTCCCAGTCCGAAGTCTGCTGGGCCAGCGTAGTGGTGGTTTCTGATCTAACATTGTCAGCGTTGGCATCCGTCCATAGAGAACTTCGATCGTCGCAATAGAACGTGGTGTGGATGGCTTTCCTTTCTGGAAAAAACGCTCACGCCGTTTGCTTGACTCTCGAGGACTAAAGTCACTCTTATTAATCAAACCGGCACGACGTGTATGAGGGACAGTGCCTCTCCTCGTTGCCTAGATCCAGAACACGCTTCTTCTCCTAACGCCACAACTACGCCAGTGACTCGGCTGCAGGGTGCAGTGTCGTCTCTTCTCCCCTCTTGATCGGGTTTGACACCCACGGCAACTTGCGGTTTGATCATGATTATTTGCTCTCCTGTGGACTACCGGCAGTCAGGGGACTTGGGACAGGACAAGCCTGTGGTGGCGTGTGGCTTGTTTGGCAGACCTGGGAAATGAGACGTGAGGTTTGGGAGTGGTGTCACAGAAGGGCACGAAAAGATAAGAACAGAAGAAGACTAATGAGGGGAGAGAGTTGGTACACCAGCCAAGACGATTTTTTTTTTTTTTTGTTTTTTTTTTTTTTTTTTGTCCCCATGGCCAAACACCGACAGGACCAGTTGATGGGATTTTGGGGGGGGGGGGGGGGGGGGGG
>JADBJO010004427.1:193165-198875 GCA_016801955.1 Conus betulinus | reverse complement strand
TAGTGACATGTATGATCTTAATAATACTCACTGCTGCAGCTTTCTGTTTGTCCATCTCTTTCACCAAGGCAAACCTCTATATGCCTCTGCTGCAGCCTTCTGTTTGTCCATCTCTTTCACCAAGGCAAAGCTCTACATGCCTCTGCTGCAGCCTTCTGTTTGTCAGTCTCTTTCACCAAGGCAAACCTCTACATGCCTCTGCTGCAGCCTTCTGTTTGTCCATCTCTTTCACCAGGGCAAACCTCTACATGCCTCTGCTGCAGCCTTCAGTTTGTCCGTCTCTTTCACCAGGGCAAACCTCTACATGCCTCTGCTGCAGCCTTCTGTTTGTCCGTCTCTTTCACCAGGGCAAACCTCTACATGCCTCTGCTGCAGCCTTCTGTTTGTCAGTCTCTTTCACCAGGGCAAACCTCTACATGCCTCTGCTGCAGCCTTCTGTTTGTCCATCTCTTTCACCAGGGCAAACCTCTACATGCCTCTGCTGCAGCCTTCTGTTTGTCCATCTCTTTCACCAGGGCAAACCTCTACATGCCTCTGCTGCAGCCTTCTGTTTGTCAGTCTCTTTCACCAGGGCAAACCTCTACATGCCTCTGCTGCAGCCTTCTGTTTGTCCATCTCTTTCACCAGGGCAAACCTCTATATGCCTCTGCTGCAGCCTTCAGTTTGTCAGTCTCTTTCACCAGGGCAAAAAACTCTATATGCCTCTGCTGCAGCCTTCTGTTTGTCCATCTCTTTCACCAGGGCAAACCTCTACATACCTCTGCTGCAGCCTTCTGTTTGTCCATCTCTTTCACCAGGGCAAACCTCTCTACATGCCTCTGCTGCAGCCTTCTGTTTGTCAGTCTCTTTCACCAGGGCAAACCTCTATATGCCTCTGCTGCAGCCTTCTGTTTGTCCGTCTCTTTCACCAGGGCAAACCTCTACATATCTCTGCTGCAGCCTTCTGTTTGTCCGTCTCTTTCACCAGGGCAAACCTCTATATGCCTCTGCTGCAGCCTTCTGTTTGTCAGTCTCTTTCACCAGGAAAACCTCTACATGCCTCTGCTGCAGCCTTCTGTTTGTCCATCTCTTTCACCAAGGCAAACCTCTACATGCCTCTGCTGCAGCCTTCTGTTTGTCCATCTCTTTCACTGGGGCGACCTCTATATGCCTCTGCTGCAGCCTTCTGTTTGTCAGTCTCTTTTATCAGGAAAACCTCTATATCCCTCTGCTGCAGCCTTCTGTTTCTCAGTCTCTTTCACCAGGGCAAACCTCTGTATGCCTCTGCTGCAGCCTACTGTTTGTCAGTCTCTTTCACCGGGGCAAACCTCTACATGCCTCTGCTGCAGCCTTCTGTTTGTCAGTCTCTTTCACCAGGGCAAACCTCTACATGCCTCTGCTGCAGCCTTCTGTTTGTCAGTCTCTTTCACCAGGGCAAACCTCTACATGCCTCTGCTGCAGCCTTCTGTTTGTCCGTCTCTTTCACCAAGGCAAACCTCTACATGCCTCTGCTGTAGCCTTCTGTTTGTCCGTCTCTTCACCAGGCCAAACCTCTATATGCCTCTGCTGCAACCTACTGTTTGTCTGTCTCTTTCACCGGGGCAAATCTCTATATGCCTCTGCTGCAGCCTTCTGTTTGTCCACCTCTTTCACCGGGGCAAACCTCAATATGCCTCTGCTGCAGCCTTCTGTTTGTCCATCTCTTTCACCAGGGCAAACCTATAATCCCTGCCTTCCCCTCAGTGGGGGAGGGTGAAGGCAGGACACAACACACAATAAACAATGTGAACTAAATGGAGCTCTCACTGACAAACACAGTGGGGGGAACACAAGGAGATGGTCATGACATACATGCGAACAGAAAAATCTATTCAAGTGTGATGGAACAAGAAACCTTTTGCAACCTACCTGGCGAAGACTGAGTCTTCAGCTCCACGTATCCCCTGCCCTGCGCAGCATCTGCAGTGACTTCTACTATCATCTTCTGTTTACTTCCAACAACCCACTTGTTCCGGAAGTAATCGGTCTCATTCAGCACATAGATCACTGGGTCATGGATGCTCTCACCTGTCCAATGGAAAACCAGAAGTCAAACTCTCTTTGACGAAAGCTTTTTGTGCATGTTTACTAAGCATGCAGATGGTCTCTGGATCTCCTCAATCACAAGTGAAGAGCATCAAAGTATTGGTGTGTTAACAGCAATGAGGACAATGAGTGACAAATAAACAGAAGGAACCTGATATTAATGCTGAAAAGCAGAGGGGCAAACTCTGGTTGCCTAAAACGGCCAGCTAAGGTCTGAACCCCAGGCACATTGCTTCATCATAGCTCTAAGGGATGGAGGAGAACACACAGGAAGAATCCATGTAGAAAAGGAAAAAAAAAGAAAACATCTCGTCAGATGCAGCGAGGGGGACAGGTGGGTGGGGGAGTGGGGCCACAATGTGACAGGAAGATCAGTATATAAAAAAAAAAGAGACTAAAAGACATGTCAGAAATCTCCTGAGGCGAAAAAACAGAATGATCTAATTACAAATACAAGAGAGCATGGGGGAAAGCGAGAGGCAAGGAGAGAAAAAGAAAGAGAACTGAGACTAGGGGTATGAGGAAAATGATGGTCCAAAAACAGGCTGTATGTCAATGAAAATATGTTTCCATTCAGTTTAAGAGCAAGCACCACTGATATGAGTGGAACTGAAGTACAGCAAAACAGGCACTAGATAACAAAAGAATGTTATCAATATGAAAAATATAGCCAGAGAACCATCAGGCTTCACAGCCAATAAAAATGCTTGAATCAATCAAGATACAATTGTTCGCAGCTTCTGACACACTTTCTTTTATTGTGGTACTTATAAGAAAATTCTAGTATCATTAAACTCAATGCAGACGCAGGTTTCTGCCACCACGGTAACACACTGAGACGTACTATTTTGGGTATTTTTACCAAACATTTACAGATAAAACTAAACCAAATACAACAATAATCATATGTTTTTCAAAACTTCAGATCATGTTCTTTTAGAAAAAAAAAAAAACCAAACAATCCTGTGCTCAGTACACACTTCACTCACCACTGGTTTGAAAAGGGTAGGAAAACAGCTATCAGCAAAAACTTTTTCTCACGTACGTAGGGATAAAAAAATCGATATGATCATAACTGTAGTAAACACAATGTGTAGTAAACACATAAAAACAATGTATCTTTCACACACACAGCTGTGTGCATGGTCCAAACTTCAAACAGAGTGCTGCTGTCACATATTTGAACAAAAATGCAAAAAAACTTCATCATCATTTGGTATGTGCAACTCACCATCGTCACTCATATCCTCTCTGTCTGATTCGGAAAGTTCAAAAAAAACAGTTCAGAAAAGTTCGGCAAGTTCGGAAAACAGTTCCAGCTCTTCATCTGATCCTTCTTTCATTATTCCTTCAATCACCTCTTGAAATGAGATGTTTCTGTTCGCTACCACTCGCTGATGCTTCGGTGCCGACACCATGATGAACACAGGTGGCTAGAGTTGTCTCTAGCTATCCCATAATATGAGCAAAAAAAGTAGAATTAAACATGAGATATACACCAAGGGAGAGTACCACCCAACAGAGGGAAACCCTCAGCTTTCTGTAGATACCAAGATTGATTCCATTAGACCACACAGCTACATCTGGAAATTCGAGTAAAACTGTTGATCACCTGCAGCCGGCATGTCAGTGCAATGCCAAGCACTCAACCCATCGCCTGCCAGGTGATCGACGAGGTGAGTTAATGATTTGTGCATGTGTCACCTGATTAACAAACATCACATTAAACTTAACATGTACAAAGTGATACCCACACATAAATCTGAATCGACGGATGATGACAATCATGAGTGAAGTTGAAACCGTTTGTAATCTTTTTGATGGATAACCAACAGTCAATCACAGTGCCCAACAATGCACAATTCAGTTGAGGCTACTGGAAGGACTATGACCTGTTCATAAAGAGTTTTAACTTCAAAATTATACAACAGAAATGGAGAAATGAAGAGAGATTAGGTCTGTGTCACATGACGTGAGTATTTTCAGCTGAAACTTGTTTTATGAAGCAGCATAATAGATTTAGAGCAATTACTGGAACAGAGTCACAAAAACATAAACACATACTGTACATAATAATTTTTATATATGAAATGCATTCAATGCCTCTGTCTGTCGGTCATCTTGTCCTTACACAAATGCACATTTTCAACCGACATTTTCCAAATTTTGCATAGTGACTCATTAGCATATTACATGAATCAAGAGTAAATACTTTTGTGCTAGACAATCACAATAGTGGCATTAAAAATAGGGGGGGGGGGGGGGGGGGGGGGGGGGGCAGAAGGGGTAAAGTTAAGGTTGAAAGAATAGAAAGAAAGAGGAATGGGGAAAGGAGGAAAATGAAGAGGAGGAGAAGTGAAGGGTAAAGGCAAAACAGCAAGTATGTTGTATTACATTACATTATTGTTTGATATTCATGCATGGTTCAGATGAGCCGCATGGCACACAAAAAAGTGTGCTAAGTTAATCTTCAGTAATAGATCCAACTGACTTCTGTTGGGTCACTATCCCAGTGGCCTTAACTACAGACCAGACAGTCTTGGTACAGATGAACCCAGAAACGAAGCCGTCGGTGGAATAAGATTTAAGGACTGGGCCCGTCTTCAAGACAGCCATAAGATCACATTATGAAGCGGGCATAACCACAAGTTGTCCAATGACACCTATTCCACACAGCCTATTTCATCAAATCAGGTCCTAGTATCTAACCTAAATAATGTGCTAAATAACTTCAAAGTGTACTTCAGCAAAACCTATGACTCACAGAAAAAAATGCATTTCAAGCCTATACCTGCAGGAACAATCATTTTGTGAAGTCAGTGTTGCAAAGACCATAGCTTTCTAGGTGAGCCAGAGTGTTGGTTTCTGACACATTGAAGACAGTTCATCTTACATTCTTAAGTACCATATGTAAGGACAAATGATACTTTCCCATTTATGATTATGTTTTTTCAAAAAAAAAAAATCAAGATCGATCCCAATATTGCAAAGTGCCATGTGATCTAAAAAAAAAAAAAATGACAGTTTGTGTATACCTACCATCGTACACTGTTATGATGTCACGACTACCAGGCCAGTTCAAACGCCCTTCAAAGCGAACTAATGGATAGTTTCCTTTCTCTGCTTCAAATTCGTATCGCATAACACAATAGCTGAAAAACAAGCACACACACAAACAAAACTGCAGCTCAAGAACTGATGCTTGAAGAACACGCACACACACACACACACACATATCATCATCATCATCACATTCTTACACACACACACACACATCTTGTCACATTCTTACACACACACAACACACATATACACACATGCACACACATATATCGTCATGTTCTTACACACACACACACACACACACACACACACACACACACACACATACACAGCACACACACATATCATCATGTTCTTACACACACACACACACATACACACACACACACACACACACACACACACACACAATCGCCATGTTCTGTACAACCCAGTTAGCTAGCCAAAGAGGCTATAACAGGGCTGCCAGCAAGCTATCATAAAAAAAGAACTCTCTCTATAAATCAAAATGCCAAGATAGAGACTCAAAAACAAGTCAAATTGTCAATTAAACAAAGTTTATCAAAACCCTTGTTTTAATTAA
>JADBJO010004427.1:188165-190665 GCA_016801955.1 Conus betulinus | reverse complement strand
GTTTCATGCCGGAAACACTGACATACCACTGTCTTCCATTTAATCCCACACGCAAGGTTTTGCCAGAACGGGTTGAGCAGCTGGACAGTGATGAAATGAATCCTTCGAAACGTGACATAATCTTCACTCATCATTAT
Source organism: Conus betulinus (assembly GCA_016801955.1). Classification (NCBI taxonomy): domain Eukaryota; kingdom Metazoa; phylum Mollusca; class Gastropoda; order Neogastropoda; family Conidae; genus Conus; species Conus betulinus. Next base: position 190,528 of record JADBJO010004427.1, on the reverse strand, counting down.
CCAACAGCCCCATATAACAGCCACAATCACATTTATCCCCATACTTCTGTTGGTCATTTTCCTTTGGAAGCGTGCTGACAGTCCCTGTGAAAACACCTGAAACTGACTACTTGAACAGGAACAGACCAAAGACAAGGTTGTGGGAAAGGAAATAACAACATGTCGTCTCACCAGAGCATGGCACGAATGGCCACAGAATTTGAAATTTCTTTGTATGATAATGAATGGGGATGAGTGTTTCATTCCGTTCTGAGACTACATGACAGGGCTGTATTTCTCCATTCCCTTTCATTACATATCTGAGTGTCTGCCATGTCCAAGAGATCCAAACACACGCATCATTGGTCAGAAAATTTGGCAACATTCTTTGTGATACATTGATAAAGCGCGTGAAATCCATTTTTGCGATTTGATCTTCCCATACACACTTTGTACACTCAACACAGGGTAGCAAAGGCTGAAAAATCCTGTCATGGAAATGGGACCCATTGCCTCCCAACCCACAGGTGCGTGATGCTAAGCACTGCGGTTGGTTTGATTCTATATTTTCCATTTAATTTGCTCTTACGGCCTAAACTGGCTATTTCCTCAAACAAAATGCACTTTGCAACACAGTCAATTATCTGTATACTTACATGGTCTGACAATCTGTGGACTTAATCTTGTGTTATAGAATATTGAATCTGGAAAAGGAGTTCTGTTTATTTGTTCAAAGAAATTCATGGCAAACATTTTATGACTATTAACTCACTCCATACCATGAGTTTTTCCCCTTGCTAATCCCTGGAAACCTGGGGTTTGTATAGGGTAGGAAAATAATTTTCATAATTATAGATGAGCAGACAGACACTTGAAATTTGGTGAGTGGATGCAATACATATTAGTCTATATATGAACAAAAAATAAAGTAATTTATTCACCATCTTGGCGGTGAAAGTGGTCCCTAATGTTTCCCTTTTTTTTCAGCACTTTTGCACCCCTCAGATGTATTTATACAAAATGTTCCTTAGCAGCTCAGAAATGTTCTACATCACATTCTAGCACAGCTGGAGTCACTGAAAAACACAGACAATATAATATTGAATCACAAGCAGGTGATGGAGAATGTGAAAATACCAACAACAACAAAATTGTCTTTACAAGATGAAAAAAAACAAAAAAAAGTTCATTGTGCACAAAATACTGGTGATGCATCACTTTCATTATTCGTTTCTGGAGTGAAAAAGCTCATGGCGAGTGACGCTGCATCTTGGGCACAGCTTCACACACACTGGCAAACCATGGACTGCAAGATGCTTGTTGTAGAGAACAGACCCCTGAATAAGAGTCAAGGTCATAAGATGAAAAAAAAACAACAGCTTCTTCCACCACTTCATGGTATTCCTATTCAGGGGCATGTAGGCCATGAGCTGATCACTCAGGTCACTCCTGCCATGTAGTCCCGTACTGCTGCAGATTTCTGTCTCTCAGGGCAGTGCCGTGTTGTGAAACTCACGATGGTGGTTGGCAGCATCACTGTCGTCAGCACATAGTCAGGATTTTTGTCCTGCCACCTCAGCACAGCAACATGACCTGCAGCCATACACACAAAAAATGATCGTATGAGCTTTTCTTTTCTTTTTCTTATGTATCTGTGTATCCCATTGTTTGTGATAAACATTCATGTGTATGGATGCATAGTTTGGTGCTTTTACAAGCTATAAAGCAGAACCAACCAGGATTTTTTTTATATAATACCTGCACCATAATACATTAATTACCTAAATTACTTTATATTAACAAGTTTATTCTATAAAATGCAAAAATCATGGATTTTTGCACAATAAATATCAGTAAGAATATCCCTGGAAACACAAACATACACATACACAGAGTTACAAAACATGAACATGTGTAGCTGTTCTCTCTCAAACACACACACACACACACAAATAAGGCACAAATACTCAGTACATATAATCACTCACTCCCTTTGTTTATCCCTCCCTTCTGCTGCCCCCCGCCCCCCTCCTCCCTGCCCTGCTTCCCCTTTCCCCTCTCTTCCCCTAGTCTACTGATACATGAATGGATCACTGCAACAACAAAAATGCACTCACTTAGTGTGTAAAACATATATATGACGCATTTACACATAGCAAAATTAATATAGTAATAATAATTTCTTTACCCACCTCTGTGGAATGCATGGACAACTCAAAGAACTGCAAAGGCTGAGTGTTGACTGGCCAGTCTTTCAATAAACCTGGTGTGCCTGTGAACGGATGATCGAGAGTAAATAAATCAAAATTATCAGTCCAATCGTCAGTGAAAACAGCCCCCAAATCGCCAACTTCTCCTCCCATTTTGGTGTCAGTATCCAAATG
>JADBJO010004427.1:170665-183165 GCA_016801955.1 Conus betulinus | reverse complement strand
GTGGGGGTGAGGAAAGAGGAAAAGGGCATGATAGCTGGCCTAGAGCAGAATTCAACATTACTGGACAAACTGCCCAGTTTTTTGGTAGACGACACACAACCAGAACTAAATCAACTCATTCAAATCTGCCTATTGCCTAAACCCTAACGACTGCAAACAAAAGAGACAAGTGAGAATCGGAACGCCAGCCCACTCTGTGTGTGGCTTCATCTGAAAGTTACTACTTTTCCCTTTTTACCCTGAAGGAGTAGTTCACCTAGGTAGACCCAAACAGAGAATAGGGCCCCCAAATAAATTAATCAAAGGAGAAAAAAAGCAGAGATTTCTCCGGGAAAGAAGGAAGACAGGGACAACCTATACCTGCCTACCCTAACTACGCACAGTCTTACTTCCCCTAAAGTACGTCACCTCAACTTAGAGCAGCTAAAGGTGTTGACCAACAGCTGTTTTAGACAGCGTATTTTGTCTTTGATAGTGTTAACCTGACATCCTCTATATCTAAAACAAAAATTCTGTCATCTTTCTTGAAGATGCAATATTTATGCACTGATGGCTTGTTGCAGAACTCACCTTGGGCGGGACGCGTCTGAGCTTTCAGAACCATCCGAAAGCTGTTGCGCTTCTCTTCATTCCAGTGCAAGACGAGCAGGGCAGCCCCAGAGGGATAAAATGCAGAGAATGGTTTCTTCTTTCCTAAGAAAGCACACCAACGAAAAGCTTCGGGAGCAGAAGTGTCTGCACCTATGGACAGAGGAAGAAAAGTCTTTCCAAATGTTATCTTTTTAAAAGCATTCTGACATCATTATCTATACATTCCATTCATTCAAGTCAGTATGCAATCCATCACCTTTTTGGCCTACAAGGTCTGTAGCATAAAGGCACACCCTCCTCATTGTCATTATTATTTTTCATGTGGCTACCATCAATTCTATCCACAGGTAAGGCATTTCAGAAACACGTTTTCACTGCATATAACACTACCCCTCCTGCCAAGGTTATGTAAAAATACTAAAACCAATGTCTGTGTCAAATAAAAGCATGCCAACATTTTGAAATACTGGTCTCTCATTAATATCATCATGAGACCTGATCAAATTGTGCACCGAGGTTAGAGTGGACGAATGTAACCAAAGGCATCTGGCCGCTTCAGTTTCTGCCTCGTCTCCAGTGGCCATCTTTTACTCCTGCTTTCAGGGTGTGGTCAGCACTTTCTTTCTTTATTTCTTAACTGCCATTTTACTATTTCCAACTCAGGATCAATTTTGCCACAGCCGGTTTCTCTCTTTCTCAGGAAATCAATTCAACTTCTCTGTCACATGAAACAGTGTGAAATCTTTCAACACTGTGACCAACAGCGACTGGGTGTGTTTCTGTCTTCCTGGAGCCCAAAATTGTATGTCTTTTGCGCATGTGCTTTTGACTGATGGGCACACACGGATGACCAAAGCTTTGAATATGCTAAATTGATGATCAATGTCACTACAGTTCATGTGAGAGCTGGTCTGCATAGTTGACTGCTGAAAACGATTTCTGCCATAAATAAGATACTTCACAATATAAGACAGCCCTGTCAGATTCTGAAAAACAGCATTTTCCTGTAGTCCAGGAAAAAAAACATACTTAATCTGCACTGAGTAATTTTTCTTTCCTCTGTGGGTTCTGCATTCCATTTTGTTGTTGTTGTTGTCATTATTTCATTTAGTCTGTCTTCTTTTTTTCTGTTTTGACATCAAGTTTAATTAATCAAGTTTGACACCGATTCTGCATTCAGTGATTTTCACTGAACCATATCACAACATGATTCTTTTCAGAGAATGGCACAGAATGTGGCATCACTTAAAAGAAACCAAAATTCAAATAAACACATGATAACAAGGAGCCAAGTAACACTTTCTTGCTAGCCATACATAAGACACATTATTGACAAATATGTCTTATGAACAACAGACATCAAAAATGCAAAAAAACGATACTCCTCAGATTGCAGTCAGCACAAAAATTCTTTCACCCATTCTGATGATCATTCTAATGCCTCACTTTGACTGTATGTAATATATCCTGTGCTACGCACAGTATGACTTCCTTTATATAATGAAAGTCAAACCAGAAACAGGGAAAGAAAGTGATTGCTTAGTAGCCATCAACCCAAAAAGAAATGTGTAGGCAGTATTCTGAATAGTGTTCGTGTGTACTGATGTATTTTTGTGTTGTTTTGTACTGTGTTGAGTATTTATTGCATTGTGTTTGTGTATGTTGTGTGTGTGTGTGTGTGTGTGTGTGTGTGTGTGTGTGTGTGTGTGTGTGTGTGTGAGTGTGTGTATGTGTGTGTGTGTGTGAGCGAGTGTGAGAGTGAGAGAGAGAGAGAGAGAGAGAGAGAGTGTGTGTGTGTGTGTGTGTGTGTGTGTGTGTGTGTGTGTGTGTGTGTGTGTGTGTGTGTGTGTGTGCCATTGTGTGTGATGTATTGGACTGTATACAATTGCATATTTACATACACAGACACACACACACACACACAAACACACACAGAGATACACACACACAAACACTGGCCGAAAACCACTATGTAAAAATTTGATTTAAAGTAGACTGATTGGTCTGAACATTATCTGACAAACTCAAAATTTGGCTAATCCATAAAGAACACTTCAATCCTATCAATTACCAACTAAATGTAATAGGATGCAATAAAAAAATATACCTAATACAATTAAAAAAGGCCAAGGCACCATTACACAAAGCCATTCTCAATACTACTAACCACATGCAATTTTTGATCCCTTCTTACCCCAGTCTCTCTAACCAGAAGGTTACTTCAGCATCTTACAAAGCCATTCTCTATACCACTCATTGCACATGATTTCACATTCCTTCCATTCTACAGTATCTAGCGACAAAGCCATTTCACATCATATGAAGCCATTCCTTACACCAAGCACTGTATCTAATTTTCCATCCCTCCACTTCACAGTATCTGACCAAACATCTCGTCACCATCACATAAATCCATCCTCTGTATCATTCACTACATTTAATTTTCCATCTCTCCACTCTACAGTATCTAAGTGGAAAGCCACTTCACCATCGTGTAAAGCCAAGTAGCCCTTGTCACAGGGCAGTAACCCCGAAAACTCGACACCAGTTAACACCAGAGACGCTGCGAACCCTGGGGCTCAAACCTCCACTGACACATGCTGAAAAGAATCAGAAAGTAAACAAACTAACTTACGTCACAAATCAATCACAAAAATGTTGTTCATACTGTCCACAAGAACAACAAACAAACAACACATTGCATACACACTATAAACATGTACACATGCCATTCTCATTATCACACTCACTGCCTTTCATTTTCCACCCTTCCATGCTACAGTATCTTCACAGAAATGTCACAAGCTCAGGCTTTTTTCATCACAGATCTTGCTAATCAAAACATTATTTCAACATATCTGACATTAGAAGTCACTGTCAATGAGTATGAAGCATATTTCCCAACATACTTTCAGGAACAATCGGTTCCCCCCAAAAAGATCTTTTTCACTTTTTTTTTTCATGTTACCTATCAATTCCATATACAAACCTTCCCTGTTTCTCTCTCAGTGGATTTACTTCCACCCTGGGTCCATCACACACAGCCACATCTTACCTCCTTACGTTACGGTCCCAGTGTCAACAGTCCTCTGGCTGCAACATATTGTGAATCACCACAGGGCAACCCACCAGAGGGGACCCTGCACTGCAACTGAGTCGCTTTGGTGGTGTTCAGTGGCACCTGTGTTTGATTCACCACCATAGTTTCTTACTGATCATGACAATAACTGCACAGTCGCAGAGCCAGAGTCAGCAAGCTCCCTTCCCAAAACCCCCCCCCCCATCCAAAGCAAGGCCACTATCATTTCCATCCAATAATAGTCCCAGTGAAGCTGCAGATGTTAACTCACTCTGGATGACTTACGACATAATTCTTCACCAGACGGCCACTTTATATCTGCTGACTTGCATGATTACTAAGGACAGCGAGATCTGTCAACATCTTTCAACAAATCCAATTGTTTTCATCATGACCATGTTTTTCATTCTTATTTCCCTTTACATAAATTCCTTCAGGTAATTAATTGTATGTGTGTAATTGCTACACAGGACTTTTCAGGTTCTTACTTCTTCTCTGTGCACCTGTTTTCCCCGAGTTGGATTTTTATTTTTGCTGTGTGCACTGGTTTCCTCCATGTGTGTGTGTGTGTGTGTGTGTGTGTGTGTGTGTGTGTGTGTGTGTGTGTGTTTGTGTGTGTGTGTGGTGTGTGTGTATGTGAGTGTGTGTGTGTGTGTGTGTGTGTGTGTGTGTGTGTGTGTGTGTGTGTATGTGTGTGTGTGCGTGCATGTGAGTGTGTGTGCGTGCATGTGTGTGTGCATGTGTATGTGTGTGTGTGTTGTCCCATGGCAGCCAAGAGCACAATTTTCTCCAGCAAGCTGCAGGGTTGACTGCTTTGAGAACTGAGTAAAAAAAAAAAATGGGTTAAAGATTTTCACACACATCAAGCAAGCCACAGGGTTGCCTGTTTTGAGAACCAAGTCAAAAACAGGTTAAAGACTTTCACACAGATTAAGCAAGCCACAGAGCTGACTGTTTTGAGAGCTGAGTCAAAAATGGGTTAAAGACTGTCGCACAGATTAAGCAAGCCACAGAGCTGACTGTTTCGAGAGCTGAGTAAAAAAATGGGTTAAAGACTGTCACACAGATTAAGCAAGCCACAGAGCTGACTGTTTTGAGAGCTGAGTCAAAAAATGGGTTAAAGACTTTCACACAGATTAAGCAAGCCACAGAGCTGACTGTTTTGAGAGCTGAGTCAAAAATGGGTTAAAGACTTTCACACAGATTAAGCAAGCCACAGAGCTGACTGTTTTGAGAGCTGAGTCAAAAATGGGTTAAAGACTTTCACACAGATTAAGCAAGCCACAGGGTGACTGTGGTGAGAACCTAGTCAAAAGACTTTGACACAGATTCACTTGAGTCGAAATTCCAAATATTTTCACCAAGAAAGCAGAGCATGAAAAGCTATAGAATACAAGACCCTACCGAGTTCCACTTTATCCAATACTACAAAAGGGTGACATATTCCCATTTTTTTTTTTTATTACCTCCTGTTGTCCAGGTTACAGAGACAAAATCGGCTATAAATTGGGTTATGAAACTTACAGACACTTCTATCAAACAGATGAAGTTTGGCCATGTGGTTCTGTATGAGCCGTAGCATACTCCCTCACACAGTGCATAAACTGAACGGGGCAGAAATATCCAATTATCACGTTTCTCAAGAAACATAAAGTTACAGCTTGCCAGCACTAACACCCCCTCACAATGCACCATCATTGTTGGTTCCAGTGCAGATGTTTATCATCTAAGATTTTTAACCATTTTCCTCCAAAAATGAAGGCTCAAAATAATTGGAATCGGCTGCTTTCATTACTGAATGAAGTAAACCTGCCTGTTTCTCTCTCGCACTATCACCACCACAACCTCCCCCCTTCCCCACGGTCCTTCCCTCTATACCCTCCCTCTCATCTTCTCACTTGGTGTTGTTGTTGTCATGCTGGAAGTGGTACAGCACAGGAGTAGGTCCCACGGACAGCGTTTTCGTTGTTCCTGCCTCACAGCTGTAATCAACTGTAATAAGATGAAAACAGTCATCATCATCATCATAATTAGTGTCATCATCATTATCACTGTAATTTGAATAGCCTCAAAGAGGATTCAACTGCACTCCTTTTGGTATGACATCCAACACAGCCCTATGACTGTAACAATGATTAATTCTACATGCCATTCACCTTCATGCCTTTGGTATAAAGCAATGTACTCATTATCACAAGTCAGTAACTCTGAAGGCTACTCACCTTCTTGTCCTTTGGTATAAAGTACCACAACCATCATCCTAATTCATTAACTCTGAAGGCTACTCACCTTCTTGTCCTTTGGTATAAAATACCACAACCATCATCCTAATTCATTAACTCTGAGGGCTACTCATCTTCTTTTCCTTTGGTATAAAGTACTACAGTCATAATCCTAATTGATCAACTCTGAAGGCTACTCGAATTCATGCTTTTCACAATACAATGCCATAACAATCATCATGTCAATAACTCTAAAGACTGCACCTTTCAATTCATGTCTTTTGCTCTACATTTCTGTGATCTCCGAGGCTCCTCACCTTCATGTCTTTTTGTGTATGTTGTGTGACTGTTATGGATGGTGTGCGGTGCGTGTGTGTTTTGCTGTCTGACTCACTCACTGAAGATGTTTGGATGTGTGTAGGAGTTTTCCTTACACACACCCACGCCACATAACAAAGACAGCCAGGCAACAAGTCAAGTTTCTACTTTTTTCCTTTGCTGCCTGAACCATCCATTCAAACAGATACATAATACATAATAATATCAATCAAGTATAATACTAACTTATTCCACAACCCAAGGCACACAACAATACTAGAGAATATATTATCAGAATAACACAAATCTTTCATATAGGCTAAGCTGGCACCCACAGCAGTGTGTTCTCAGACAGTCTATGCACATGGCCGCATCCGCCCCTTGACACACAGTTCTCCACATGTCAGAAGTCACTCACGGGAGTGGTTCGTGGAGTCCACAACAGAAGTGTGGCTGGTTCCTCTGGCAGGAACTCCCACACAACAGAAGCAGCAAGTTGTCGTCACACAACAGAAGCAGCAAGTTGTCGTCACACAACAGAAGCAGCGAGTCACTGTCCCGATAACCTCTGAAGCCCTTTGTCAATCCAGCTCATTGCTGACCACGTGGTCAGCCTCTCGACACCCCTCCTACAGGGCAGAGACAGTGGCTGGGTTCGTGCTGCACCCCACACCAGCTGGTGGTGCACACACTACGTCTTACTGACCTAAAGTCAGCCTCTCCACACCCTGGCAGGGTAGAGACAGGGGCTGGGCACAGGCTGCACCCCAGATCCGGGTGACAGTCAGTTCCAGGTCAGACACGGGGCTTCACCGACACTGGGGGGAAACTGACTGCCACACTGAAACTGACTGTCAGTAGCTAAAGGCTATTCACCTTCATGTCTTTCAGTGTATGTTCTGTAACCATCACCACCTTTGTCAGTAGCTGAAGGTTACTCACATTAATGTCATCTGGTATGAAATAGTGAATTTCCTATTTACGGCTTATGGTTTATGGCGTATGGGCAGTGAACTGTAAGAGGTGCATCATGTCAGGGACATGGCACAATGGAATGCAGAGCCCATCCCTCTTTATCTGATGTCTTAACATTCCCTGTTCCGAATCAGGTGCACATCTAATGTGGAGTGGAAATCGAGGGCTCTCAAGCTATGAAAATCCGATCCTATGAGTGATTCAAGCACATAATTCTCAACTTTAACCTTTGGACTACGGACCCTGTTAATCCTTATCATCACTATCATGATCATACTCTCCAACTCAAAATAACATTTGGCATCCTACCTTTTTTGGTATGAAATACTGAAACCATCACTTTTGTCACAATCGTAACAATAATTCTGCAATGTATTAGCTCCCTATCTTTTGAAGAAATCTGTAATCACTGTCATCATCAACAACAACTCTGAAACATATTCAGTTTCATACACACACACACACACACACACACACACACACACACACACACACACACACACACGTGCACACACACACACACACACACACACACACACTGCACATACACATACACAAAAGCTAACCATGCTATGGAGATTTCTCTGAACTCACTTGCATTAACTACCAGGTACTAGGTAGTTTCTAAAAGCAGTCTTGTATGTTACAACAGAGAATTTTTTCATTCGAACCCTGACATACCGACAGCCACACCCATTTTTAAGCAACCAAAGTAAGCCGAAATAATACTGATCATCAACAAAAACAAAATGTCACTGCATCAAGAGCCAAAACAGACTAGAAGCAAAAAAAAACAATCAATTTAAAAGACACTCACTCAGCAGGCACTTAAACAATAACATCAGCGTACTTACTAGGGGCGATCTGGTGGTAGGCGATGGCAAAGCCTTTACGGCTCACAGTGGGGCTGCTAACAAACTTTAGGAAGAGACTCTGTCCGGTCGACTGGATTACAGCTTTGTCGTAACCACACCATTTCTTCAGCAATGGAGACTGTTCACTGTTGCCTGCATATCATGCAGCAACACACCGTGTACAAAGGCATGACATGACAGCAGAAAGAACAGAATGTCCTCTTTCTCCTTGTGAGATCACCCACTTGTAAAAGTACGTCAAACAAAGAAAACAAGAAACTTGACGTGTTCGCTAAAGATAACCCTCTCCCCCTCCCACAGACTGTGCCCATCTCCTCTCCCAGTAACATAAGTCCCTTCTTCATGATATACAACTGTGGGACTTCCATCTCCCTCCAGTAAGCCTTACACACACACACACACACACACACACACACACACACACACACACACACACACAGCTCCCTCCAGTAAGCCTTACACACACACACACACACACACACACACACACACACACACACACACACACACACACACACACACACATCAGTTCTGGTGCAGTCTGTCTTCATTTCTTTCCTTCATTTCCAGAATGACCACAACACCAGCAGTACTGAACTGGTCTGGTTGAGATATCCTTTTCTGCTTTTCCTACCTGCATTTCTTACCTGTATGGTTTACTTTTGTTTGTTTTTTCTTTTCCTTTTTCTTCTTCCTTTTTCTCTTTCTTTTTTTTTTTGAGTGTGTTTTTCTTTTTCTTGTGTGTGTGTGTGTGTGTGTGTGTGTGTGTGTGTGTGTGTGTGTGTGTGTGTGTGTGTGTGTGTGTGTGTGTGTGTGTGTGTGTGTGTCTGTCTGTATAGCATTCTTCACTTTCCTTGTACTGCTCATTCCTGACAAAACTCCACTCTTTCTGGGGTTTCATGATCATCAGCATCATTTCACTCACCATCATAGGCAGCAATGTAGTCCTCACATGTAGAGCTGTCATGTAACTCCAGTCTATGTCCAGGGTTGAGATATCCTTTTCTGCTTTTCCTACCTGCATTTCTTACCTGTATGGTTTACTTTTGTGTTTGTTTCCTTTCTTCTTCCTTTTTTCTACCTTTCTTTTTTCTTTTCTTTTTTTTCTTTTTCTTGTGTGAGTGTGTGTGTGTGTGTGTGTGTGTGTGTGTGTGTAAGTGTATTAGTGTGTGTGTGTGTGTGTGTGTGTGTGTGGTGTGTGTGTGTGTGTGTGTGTGAGTGTCTGTACAGCATTCTTCACTTTCCTTGTACTGCTCATTCCCGACAAAAACTCCACTCTTTCTGGGGTTTCATGATCAGCATCATTTCACTCACCATCATAGGCAGCGATGTAGTCCTCACATGTAGAGCTGTCATGTAACTCCAGGTCTATGTCCAGGGTCTCTATCTGCACCACCTCAGAACTGGACACAGCTGACAGAATCCACCCACAGCTGTCAGAGCTAGGACAGAACACCACAAAGTTACATCAGCCTGACACAGCACTCCTTGTCAAGACAATTCAGTGTCAATGACATTAACAAGACAAACCACCAGTGCTCCAAGCAGATTAGCCTGACAGAACACTCCTCGTTAAGGTGAGATTCAGTGTCAATGGCATTAACAAGACAAACCAACAGTGCTCCAAGCAAGATAAGCCTGACAGAACACTCCTTGTTAAGGTGAGATCAGCCTGACAACACCACGGGGTCAATACAAGGTTACCAGAGAAAAAGCAATTGTAAAAATGAGATTAGCACGACCAAACCACACAGATCACATCTGACATATGCAACAAGAGAAAATAAGATTGGTCTAACAAAACACCACTTATCAAAGAGAATTAGTCAGATAAACCATTGCTGGTCAAAATGAGATTACTGTATCTCTCTCACACACACACACACACACACACACACACACACACACACACACACACACACACACACCACACTCAAATCTGAGATAAGCCTGAAAAAAACATAATGCATTTCAAAATGAGATAAGTGCATCTGAACACCCCCAGCTGAAAATGAATTAGCCAGACAAACTGTGACCAGTCAGAATAAGATTAGCCAGAAAGACACATTCTGGAAAATCAGCGTTTGACATCCCACATCCATGGTTGGTGTTGACTGGTGAAATGAAATTCCTGAAATGGGGGCGAAAAGAAATGGACGCAAAAAAAAAACTCTTTACAGGTGCCACAGAGCTAGCTTTGCCAAAACAGTTGTTCAGTTGTTCTCCCCTGGTCAGCAAGTAGTTGGACTTTCATCCCCTACCCCCTTTCCCCAACTCTTAACTTTTACTGAATGTTACAATAACCATCTTAGCACCAGTCCCCAGATACACAGTGTGTAATGGGGTGTTAAAGTAGCAAGAACTGAACTGAACTACCGGTACCACTTACAAAGCTGATGTCATCTTTTCTGTGCCCCTGCACCCGATGACATCACTTCCACATCCCTCACTCCACCTGTCCTACGCACAGCTGCACGCAGGGATGCCACGTCACAGTCCTGTCACTACAGTCCACATGGAGCAACCCATATCATACGACACTGACTGCTGCTGAATCGCCTACTGTTTGTTGTTGAGTGATGCATGCTCTGACCATATCAGGGCCCTTATACTAACTAGGCAGGAAGAAATCAAAGTAACAGCTACTCCCTAATGACCTTGGCCAAACAGCTCTCTTGGTTTTGGTCATGTGCCCCATGCATGAAGTGATTAACGCTCAGAACTACGAATGTAAATTGAGCCTTCACCATGATCTCCAAGCTGAGCAGAAGGAACTTAAGAACGCCAAGATGAAAATGATAGGATCAGTGATGTTTCGAACGTGTGTAAGCACATGCGCGACATATTTTACATGTAAAAACACTACTTTTTTTTTTATTCGAACAAATTACATATCATCCATTAAAACCAGGCGCTAATAATTTGAAAATACTTTGAAACCATTTAAATGTTGTTTTAGTACCTAACTCCCATTAGTGCTGAATCGATCAGTTAGTGCTGTGACATTAGAGGACACTGCCTACTAAGTCCCCTACTTGCAACAGCAATTGCTGCACAGGTAGAATGTGTGAGAGAGTCCCTTTCCAGAGATTGGCCACACCTTCCATCCAGTGACATTCTCTACAGGCTGCCTGTACAATAGGGTTCTTTTTTGATTAATTTACTGTATGCTCAAAAGCTCCCAAGTTATTTTTTGTTTCGGGTTAAAAATTATTTCTTATCTCAAACTAGTCAAAGTGTGATGAATTCCCATTTGTATGTGATTTGAACTGGATCTTCTACAGACAAAAGACATTCAAACACAGAAGAAACATATACACAATCAAGTATGCATCACACCTAAAATGAATGAAAAGTTAAAGCCTGATATCCACATTAACCATCATGCTTGGAATAAAGAAAAGCAGCTTTCTCAAACTTGCATGTACTCATGGGTACATCACTTTCAAAAATTTCTCACTACTCAAGTGTAGTTTAAGTCTACTGAACAAGGCTTCCTTCTGCCAAAATCTTCCAAGATTTATCTGTCCTGAGCATTTTAATCTTGCTTCTCAAACCAGCCTTATGGCAAGAACACAGCATTTGCCATGACCAAGCTGAGCAAAATTGTCTGGCTTCTTGAGTGTGCAGTGGCCCATTCAATATTGTCTGCTTTTTAGCTCAGTGATTCACTCTCATTAATTAACACTAATTTGTCTCATTTGCAGAATATTCACACTCAGAAAGTTACTTCATATCTGAAGTGGGTTTGGAAGATCATGTGCATGAAAACTACAGGCTGATGAATGACAGCAACTTGTTTTAAATACCCCTTTTTATAAACACTTCTTAAACTTTGGTGGAGTTTGCCGTTTGTGTATATATACACAAGGATTTAGTTCCATTGTCTGAATTGGTCCAGAAATTGAACACTGATGTTGTGTCTTGATGTGAGACTCTGCTATATCAGCGCTGAGAGGGTTAACCACATGTCTTTGCACACAAAGTTTTTTCTCGTGAGACTCTGCTACATCAGTGCTGAGAGGGTTTACCACATGTCTTTGCACACAAAGTTTTTTTCTCGTTCTTCCGTTTCTCAGCTACAACTCTGATGTGCACCCTTGGTAAGACTTTTGCATGTGCAACCATCTTCAATCCCATCATGCAGGTAGCTGCATTCCATTTGGGGGATCTCTCTCTCTCTCTCTCTCTCTCTCTCTCTCTCTGCGTACACAGGCTGATACTCACGCGGACACTCCCTGTGTAGACAGGCAAGTATTCATCCTATCTAACCAACAAAGGGAGTGGAGTTTTGAGTGTATGACCGTTTTTTTATCCCACCATTAAGGCAGCCATACTCTACCTTCAGGGAAATGTGGGGGGTTGATGTCTTAAACATGTCACAAGAGTATGTTTTATTGTCATGTCATCCATGCCACTGGCCTATTCTTTACTTGAAGA
>JADBJO010004427.1:165665-168165 GCA_016801955.1 Conus betulinus | reverse complement strand
CACACACACACACACACACGTGCGCGCACTGACAGACAGACAGATGAAAAGAATGCAAATGGAGAAAGAGAAAAAAAGAATGCTGATGGCAGAGAGTCAATAAACACTACACAGACACTCTCTCTCTCTCTCTCTCTCTTACACCTACAACACTTCTGTAGTAGGCCTGAAAACCTGCCCCCTCCCCCCCCCCCCCTCCACATATACATCTGACCTTGACCTACCTCTCTCACACAAACACCACACACCTCTGACACAGCCTGAAAAGGTCTGCCATACAGGTTTTTCCGGTCCAGGGCTAGAATATCCAGACCAGAATTTCGAGGCCAAAATGCCCTCCATTACCTCCGGCTCTCTCCCTCCCTCCCCCCAATTTTCCCTCCCCCTTCCAAATTCAAACTTATGGACATGGAATGCAAATCAACAAGAGCAAGGCATGAATGTAAACTATGTGAGGTATATCAATCTGAAATCATGTGCAGAACAACATATTTCATGAAACTCATACATAATAGTGAGAGTAATGTGCACTCAATTATAAACATAGATAACAAGGAAAGTTGTGAGGTCTGTGCACGTTTTTTTTTTTTTTGTTTTGCAACAGCTCAATAGCAAAGTCATTTTTGTTGCTGTTATCCAATTCCGTTTTGTTCTGTCCTCAGTGGCTTCTGGAAGACATGCATTTCTGGTGCACAGTTTTCAATTTGGCCTTTACAGGCATACTTTACGAGCACGATCAGTGAAAATGCAAAGTGATGCCAAGCAGACAAAATCATGATTAAAGTGAATGAAAAGGGACAGACTATCTGGGAAAGCCTGACTGACACTGAGATAATGTTACTTACAGCCCAGCCAGTTGCAAAAGGCCATATCAGAGCTGTCACCTCACTGAATCGTCTCTCGAAATAGGTTTTTAAACAAAACAAACAAAGAACTCAAATCATGCTGCAATTTCATAAAAAATCTATCTTCCATGAAGTCTTACATCTGATGAACAATGTTGTTCTCTTTCTGAAACTCAAAGATCAAATCTGGGGGACATCTCTGAATTAAGATGTTCATGGAGTCTGAGGTGAAGTGTTTATGCCTGACATCATGTAAGCCCCAACACTCCTTAAGAGCATGTTTTATAGTGAGTGGTGTACCTCATGAATGTACCATGGATTTTCTTCACCATAAGATTCGAGTAGGCATAAAAGGAGTCGCCTACTGCAGATGGCAAAAGACTGTTTCTTTTCAGTAGCCGTTGGCACGCAGTAAACACTCTTTCACAGGTGAGTTCCAAGGCTTGACAGCTGTAATTAGGTTGGAGATGACTAACTGATTTGCTAATTATGAATGCTGCCACTAATAGGAACTCTCAAAAAATATGTGAAATGATTATTCTGTGATTATTCTGTGATGGCTTTTATTTGAAACAAACTTCAAAGAAAAAATATTATTCCTTTTTTTTAATCTTTAAAATTTGTTTCAGTTTCCACTTAGAGTCAACTCACTTTGAAACTGACTTATTGCCTTGTTTGAATCTAGCTTAATTCCACTCAGTAACAATGCCTCAAAATGTTTACCTTGATGCATATTATAGTATCTTAAGTACACCAGCAAGATGAAGGAAGACATTATCATGTAGTGTTTTGACAGATTTTGAATAGTTCTGTGGTCTTCATTCTTCATTTATTCTTCACTTGACAGGTGTTAACAAGTTAGTGTTTTGATCCTCATCAAATAATTCTGCCGCGTTTCTTAATTATTTCTTCTTTCCATCTACTGCTTTTCTTACCCGTAAATGTGCAGCTACTAGGGAAAGTGAAAAAAACCACCATACTGGGGGCCCATATTTACTAATACTGGCATCTCTTCTGTGGTCGCACTCTCCGTGGCTGAGTGCCAATCAGAAATCAGAAACCTGCTGTTCCAACCTCTTTCTGCTTATAGCCTACTTCCTACTTGTCACAGTCATGCAAGTTTGCATCACACATTCCGATCCCACGACAGGTGCCAGGTTCTTCATTCATCATGTTGGACTTAAAACACGGAACACTGCTTATTTGACTGAGTGTAAGAAATGAATGATGCATCATCACAGTTGGGAAAATTGAAGAAGATATGAGCAGTGCAGGTCTGAACAATATTTTTGACAGAAACCTTGGGAAAAAATGCAGGTGTTCAGGGCACTCAAGATGTGTGTGTGTGTGTGTGAGACTGAGAGTGTGTGAGTGTGTGTGTGTGTGTGCGTGCGTGCGCTCGCGCGCATGTGTGGTTCGTGTGCATTTTGTTTCCGTGTGCGCGCACGTACGCGCATGTTTTTGTCTGCATGTGCTTCTATGAATGTGACCGTCGCTGTCACTGACAGAGGGCCGCGGTCAGTCACCCTGACAGGAGTGCCCGACATCAACGGTAAAATCAACGACAAACCTGAGCAAAGGCGGCAAGCCCAAACACCAGAATGAGAATCGGTGTTGGGATGATGGTCACTTCCGTGCACCCGCCCATCGATGAT
>JADBJO010004427.1:160000-162726 GCA_016801955.1 Conus betulinus | reverse complement strand
CTTCTTTCTATCGGACGAGGTATCAACACTAATTTTACTCCTACACCATAGCAACTTAAAATCATAGCAAAGCACTGATGTTTTCTATCCTTTCTTTAAAACAAACAACAAAAACAAACAAAATCCTGCACTGGCGTTGAAGAAGTTTACAAACGCCTAACCGTGGGGAGAAACGATTTCGATTTCGACTCTCAATTTGTTAACTAACTGAACATACCTGGCTGTCACAACAACTAAACGGAGTTCCCTCGTCGGCTGGGCTGGGTAGTTGAACTAGCCGGAATTTCTTCAGAGACTGGTTGGCCACCCGCGCTCACCAGACTTATACGGTGTAGAGGTGAACACCAGTTAACCAGCTTAACCAACCCGCTTTCTAGCGGAGTTCTTGTAAAAACTGTGATCGCACAAAAAACGGTCCGTCACAACTCTCAAGCAAGGAAACTGCGTCAAGTGCAGTAGTTGTCACGAAAGTAAGAATGAACAGAACACCAGAAACATGTAAAATGAGTGATAAACATTTCTAATATATGAATGATTAAATATTGCTCAAAGGTTCACTGTTGTACGTATACCATCCAATCATAACTTCTAAAATATACACCATACTACCTTTAGGAACAGAATCAACAGTATATAGAGCAAGTACAACTATGACTGAATGAGACTAAAGAATACAGGAACCCTCTCAAACCCATCACATCATCAACCCTCTTCACTCCCCTGCTCATAGAGATGAAACGCACAGTCTCACCACATGTTAATTCACATGCTAAATTGATTCACATATATTCATTCACACACGCAGAGGGTCATCTGTGATTCTTTTATGCACCTGTATATGATTCCGTTCAGATCTCTGTCCAAATCATTCCTTTCAATGCGACAACATAAGCGTGATTGAGTGAATCCCCAGTGCTAGTGAGTGATGGTTTAAATGTTTACGCTCAATGTTCACTCTTTTCACTCTCATTTCCCCCCACCCCCACCCTCAATCCCAATCCTGACCCATAATCCCTCCTTCTCACTCAGCTCCCTTTTTTTCTTGTACTTTCATGAAATCCTTGCAATGCATGCGTTTTTAATAATGGTTGCATTTTGGCCTGCTCTTGTTTTCCTTTTGAATTAATTTGCTTTGCAAGACCGATGCTAAAACATGAAATGGGGATAACGTGAAGTTCTGAAATACAACCATAGACTGTGGACTTAAATGAGGTTCATTTCAAGTAGTACATGGATCTGCGTTTTAAGGTAGAAATATGGGTCTTGTATAATCATGAACAAATATTTACTTTTTTGAAATTATTATCCCCCACCCCCCTATTGTATTCAAGAGCATCAAAATATTTCACTTGACTGATCAGTGAAGAGTATATTCCCACATTGTTTTAAATGAAACACCCATGGTTTGTGCACACGCTTTCAACAGAATTCGGTGAAATTTATTTTTAGAAAAAACAACAACAACAACAACAAACCTTTTCAACAATTCATACAATGAGAATATGTCTTTGGAAGCACTTGTACTTGTGTGCTTACTTATTATCTAATTCTTTTATGGTGAGGAAAATAAAATGCCGCTTATATATAGTGGTACATTTAAATTGTGCGAAAGAGTTTTAGCAGACACAATGTAAATCTTTGAAAACTAAAGGTGGGCAACAAAAAATAAAATGGAGAGGGTCGACAGGAATCTAGTCATGGTCATGTATCATTATAACAACAGACTATTCTTTAGACTGTTCCAGCTTCATTAGAGCACAGCGATGTCTTCTGGCTGAAAGGAAAGGAACTGTGGGTAGATGATGACATATTCCATATAAACGTATCAAGTCTGGGTGTGTGAGTCCAGGACAGGCTGCAGACTTTGCCCCGCGAACACTGCCTTCAACAATCGGTATTCTCCTCCTCAGTCATTAAGCGTGGTTTTGGGGGAGGGGGGGGGGGGGGGGGGGGTTAAAACCAACTGTCACTCAGTTCGTTGTCCAGAAGGCAGACACCAACAGAATCGTGACACACTCTCCTTTCTCTGGCCAGCTTGACTTACAGAGAATCACAAAGAGCAGGAAGTCGAGGATTCCAGTCTTCTTGGATTGATCGGAAGAAGGAAATGCTGGGGTACTGGTCTCTCACAGTCGCTCGCTCAGTCTGGTTCGGGGTCCTGCTCTGCTAACAGGACTACGGCAAAGACGGTGGATCAGGAATACGGCAAAGGCGATGGATCAGGGGTGATTGTCCGTCCTTGTCTCTCTGTAGTACCTGTCACTCAGAACAGTGCTCTGTCTAAGGGCTGCACATGACATGAACGAACTTTGTGCATGTCTGGTGTATGAGTGGAGAGGCGGGAAGAAGTATGGAGGCATAGGGGGTTGGGGGGAGGAGGGGGCGGGGTCAGAGGTGAGCGGAGCAAGGATGGAGATTGGACAGGAGGCGGAGACTCTCTGATGGCCACTTTCAACAAGTTGTTAGGAAAAATTGATGGCGGAATCTGTTGACTTTTCTGCAGACAAAAATCGATTCTTTGTTTTCAGCACGCTTATGCTTCCTTGAAAGAGGTGCTTCGTGCTGACAGATATGAAGGACTACCCATTCCCGTCTCCTTCATTTCTCTCCTGATTATCGGATTGAACCGTTAGCGTGCACGTGCCAGAAAGCAGGTTTTGTTTCTCTTGTCATCCAATTCATGTCCTCGGTCCTCGTTTATTACCCCGTCATTCATGAGAGCCTTT
>JADBJO010004427.1:150000-155000 GCA_016801955.1 Conus betulinus | reverse complement strand
GTGAACTGAGTGATAAACCTAGACCAGAAACTAGTTTGCAAGCAGTGCCTTGAAGTGTTGTTCGGGCAACCGATATAGTGTCACATTTAATGTTTACATCAATGAATCACAGGAACAAAGTAGGGCTATGCAGCAATGCAACAAATAAAGAACCAAAAAATGTACACCCGTACAGCTGTTCACAACAGGGTTCTTCAATATAGTATCGGCCACTTTTTTTTAATGACTCTCTCTCTCTCTCTCGCGCTCTCTCATTCTTATACCCATCTTTCCCCTTATATGTTCCTTCCTCCCTATGAATTTCTCTTTCTCCCTCTTCATATTACTATGTCTCAAGTCTCCATTCTCTTTTTGTATTGTTTTAAAGGTTCCTTACACTGGGCAACATTTATATGGTGATTCTTAGCATCGTTTGTACATCAGTGTAACTTCCCATACAATGCGTTCGCGCCGTTTATGTATCTGCTCCCATGATAGCTAGTCCTAGAATATGCTTCTGTTTCGTGACGGGTAATACGGTGCTGATATTAAGCACACAGGCACCATTATGGTCTGATAATCCGCAATATGGACAGGATCGAGTTACATGCATGTTGAATGAATAGGAAACACTGTCCATCAACGACACACGTAAATTGTTAACAAAAATCCCACAAAAAAAAAAAAACAAGCTCGCAAACATACAAACTTTAAAGACTGTACTTCTCCATAACGAAAAAAAAGCACAGCATGAAGACGTAAACGCGAAAACCAGAAACAATTGTGGCTGAGATGATTGAACATCAAGTAAACGACAAAAAAAAATCTTTATTTCATATCTTTAATAATTTTCGATTTTTTTCTGTATACTTCATTTATTTTTGTATGTAGCTGGTTTGCTAAAACAAAGTCTGCATACATGTGACTGGTTTATAACATCAGATAATGACACCATTAAAAGTTTAACTCTTTTACACGTCTAATTGTCTCCCCTTTACATGAACGTTATGTCCAGTTTTGAGTCATCTCGCTGTGTTAATTCAATATTCTGTAGCCTACCTCCATGACGGTACAATAATTACCTTTGTAAAGAGCACTACACACTATTTGGTAAGACCGCTTGATTGGGAAACCCCCATGATGTCAGCTGCGAGGAAACGTGCCGACGTTACCCAGTTTGAACGCGACACTAATGTCAGTTCGCTTTATGGACCACACTCCACTCATCGACCCCACATGAGTACGACCCTTCCCGCCACTTTAAGTATGGTCCTGGGACCCCGGCAGTCATAACCTGGGCCTGACACGACGTCTCATCCCTTCTCTACACCTCGTGTCTAAATCAGCACTCGCCCCATCCCGCCTGCCGCCATGATCCACCACCCAGACCGGGCCGCACGTGCCGACCTCCCTGAAATGGCCATTTGAATGGCTGGGGACAGTACATGGGGGAGAGAGAGGAGGGGGCCAGATAAGGGTTCAGTCCTAGCCATATCAGTATTGGAGCGTAGAGCTGGAAAAAACGCCTCCACCAGTCTCTGACATAAGACAGTATGCCTCCACTTCATGCATACCTCACTGTGAGTTCCAGTTTGTATTGCTTACAGTCCAGTAGAGTGCACAGGGACTGTCAACATGCGAAAAAAGCGAGGAACAGATTCCTTTCATGAAAAGTATGAAACAAGAACACATTCATTAGAAACTATACACTGGATGAAATTGCTAATCAACCATCGAGATCATGAAGCCAGAACAAGACTGAGCCCTGATTAGTGTTACAGATATTCTTACAAAGTAGATTTTTTTGTTTTTGCAAAAAAAAAGCATGTGTCTGTTTTACTTTATACAGAAAATACACCCTACCTGTTGTTAACATTGGAGAATGAACGATAGTTAGCGTCTATTCCAGTGTTCAGAATGTAAGTTTCTCGTTACTGCATTACAAAAGAACAGCGCAGCCCGCATGCAATGAATTATACAAGAGAAAAATGAAGACTGTTTGCAGGTCAGAGAAGAACAGACGACAGTGTGTAACAAGATTAAAAAGACAAATTCATTGAGAAGGGCAGAAGAATGAAAACTTCTTGCACAGAATATTCAGCAGTTGGGAATACTGTCCATTTTGAAAGAGTCAATGGCATCCCCACAGGAAGCGAACACTACACTCCGAATAATCATTTGTTCAACAAAGTAATATCCAGTGACCTCTGTATAAGGATCATATGGCGAGCAATGATCCAGAGATGGAAATGCAGGTTGATGGAACATACAACCCACAGTTCCACCCCAATACCACCAGGTAGCCTAGCTGTGACTGATGGCTATGTGAAACAACAGACCTCCCTTTTAACCCTTATTTCTTAAATACTGGTCACAACAGGGCAAACACGCCCTCTAAAATTGTTACCAAGTTAAGAGAACGTCCCGCTATCATTATCAATTCCATAACAATGAATATAGATGATCACTACACTCTGCTACCACCTAAACAACAAGAAAAACCATATGACGTGCCCTAACAGAGACAAACATTTCTTAACAACTGCAAGAATATAGTCTTTTTCAGAAATTTTATCTGACAATTTTTTTTCTATACATCTATGACCTGTATGTTTGAGCAATACTGAATGAAAAATATCTGCATGTGAATCGTATCCCACGGTGATTAACAAGTCGCAGATGTGCCTTGACAGATGTATGGCCAGAGGTGTTGCTGTTGTCTGAGTCTTCATGGCACTCTGGCCTGACCAGCGGAAAATGCAGGGTGGTGCCTACCCCCTCTTCAAGTGCTGAGAGGCATGCTGGATATTTCTGTGTTCTAATGAATCACAGAATGCTGATGTGATTTTGAAGGATCTCTAATGTTTGTATCGGATATCCTGCTTGCGCATATCCACGAAGTCGGTTCAGCCACTCGCAGGTACCCTCAAGATGGGAGATAATGGGAAAAAAAGTACTGGGGCTTGCTTCCCCTCACCAAGCACAGCCAAACACCAAACGTGCGAACCCCATCTTGACCACTCCATTGTTGCACTGGTCGTCAAATTAATAAGTTTTGTTATCAAATTTGGGTAACTGATCATCAAAAGTAGAATCACACACACAGACATACAGACATACACAGAGACACACACACACACACCCACACACACACACACACACACACACACACACACACACACACACACACACACACACACACACACATTTGATGGCTAACTGATCTAAATTCTGTTCCTGTCAAGCCCTGGAGGTATTCAGAAGAAGCAGCAGCCCTGGATGCAGGAGACACGTGTCGACTGTCTTCAGCACGTACAGCTAGTCGTAAAAGAGGATGGCCCCACTTTTAACAGGATTACTTCCCCTGGTCTCTCCCACGTCCTAAAATGAATGGCGACGGCCGCGGACCCTGCACCCCGTATCTTCCACCTCGTAAACTTGCAGAAGGAGACCATAAACTATCTGGGCCAAAAAGGATGGCCTCATTTCGTTTTTTTTCTGTTCGCTTTCTTCGCCCATGCTTTATATTTTTACACAGTTTTTTTTTCTCTCTTGAGAACGAGGAAGTTGACAAAGTTGGGACGTAACTGTCATAAGTTCAGCCATGTCACATAGTGTGTTATTTTTGAGAGAGAGAGAGAGAGAGAGAGAGAGAGAGAGAGAGAGAGAAGAGATAGAGAGAGAGAGAGAGAGAGAGAGTGTGTGTGTGTGTGTGTGTGTGTGTGTGAGACAGAGTGTGAGAGAGAGAGAGAGAGAGAGAGAGACTGACAGAGAGAGAGAGAGAGAGAGAGAGAGAGAGAGAGAGAGAGAGAGAGAGATATCGGATGAGGTCAATATCATATTTTCAGATGATATTTGTAAAGGTGGTTTTTTACCTATCAAGATAAAAATCGAACAGATGAAGGAAAAAAAAACTGTTTAATGCGTTTGAGCATAAGGTAATGGTTTTGATACGTACAGTATAAGCAATGACAAAAAGAATAAATAGGCATGTATGGCTAAACAAAGCCAAGTCAGGCAAGGCAAAGCAAGATAGACATGACTAAGTAAGGCAAAGCGAGGCAAGGCTAGGCAAGACAAGGCAGACCCAGCCAGACCAGGTCGGGCTCAGGTCAGGCTAGGTCAGGCTAGGTCAGGCTAGGTCAGGCGGGTACCTCAGCATCTCACTACCCGAGGTTACGATGCAGAGAAGGCAAGGCAAGGCAAGATCAAGCCAGGTAAGACATGGCAAGGCAAGACAAGGCAAGCCAAAGCGAGGTAGGCAAGGCAAGGCGAGCAAAGGCAAGTAAAGGCAAGGCACAAGGCAAGGCAAGGCAAGGCAAGGCAAGGCAAGGCAAGGCAAGGTAAGGCAAGGTAGGTTTAAGGTAGGTAAGGTAAGGTAAGTAAGCAGCCAGGCAAGGCACCATTTTGACCACCTCACTCGCTTGATTCATTGGCAGTGACTGCTATTCCCATGATGAAATCATTGCTAATGAGGACAATGTAAGTGCCGATTATTGACGCCAACAAAATGCTTCCCTTGGCGTCGAATTAATGACTCGAAATAAGAGCAAATGCCCACTTACTTCTACGGTTCCCCCGAAACGCTTGCAGTCGAATCTCACCTTGAAACGCCTGTTCCTTACATGCCTAAAGAAGAAAGCAAACAAACGCTCAAGACCTGTTCCTAGAAACCTTATGACAGTGGTGGAGCATACCTAACGCTTCTAAAACAATACCAGAAAAAAATAACAAGAACGACGACGACGAGAACAACGAGTAAACAACATGAACGATGAAAACAACAACGACAAAGACAACAACAAAAACAGTAACAACAACAACAACAATAACAACAACAACAACAACAACAACAACAACACAACAACAACAACAGCAGCAGTAGCAGCAGCAACAACTACCATGATAATAATAATGATGAGATGATGATGATGATGATGATGATGATGATGATGATGATGATGATGGTGAAAGTACGTGTTCGTTCTGACAGGAAAGAAAAACAGTGAAACATGTCAAGA
>JADBJO010004427.1:132500-137500 GCA_016801955.1 Conus betulinus | reverse complement strand
AAGCAAGCATGGACACACACACACACACACACACACACACACACACACACGCACACACACACACACACACACACACACACGCACGCACGCACGCACGCACGCACGCACACACACACACACACACACACGCACGCACGCACGCACGCACACACACACACACACACACGCACACACACACACACACACACACACACACACACACACACACACACACACACACACACACACACACACACACACACAACACACACACCACACACACACACACACACTATGCAGCCGTGCGTTCACGCACGGATGCTCGCACGCAGCACGCACGCACACACATTCTCTATTCAAATCTTCATTTATATCACCGATTTGGGCCGTGGAGGATCTTAGAACACAAAGGAGACTATGACTTTGACACAACATCAACTAGTAAAACATAAACAGGACAAAGACGCTTCAATGTTCCGAAAAACACCTGGGAAAACATTTAGTAATGAATGAATCATATTTACACATCCCTCGTACTTGTTGGAAACTTGTCACGGAGACGCTGGGTATGAATATTTATGAGCTAATAATCCTCAGCGGATATTAGGGAATCTAGGTCACCCCATTATAAAGCGGAATTCTGGGAGGATCAGGAAGAATATATTTTCATACCCCCGACATACTTCGGTCCTAAAGGAGATTTAGATAAAGGCATTTTTACATTAAGATATTGCCGCTGACATGTTTCACATGGCAGAGAGAGAGAGAGAGAGAGAGAGAGAGAGAGAGAGAGAGAGAGAGAGAGAGAGAGAGAGAGAGAGAGAGAGATATATATATATGTGAGGGAAAATTTTCTGAGGGAGAGAGAGGAGCAGACAGAGAGCAGAGAGACAGTGATTCTTAAAATTTCTGTAGAGGGGAGGCAGAGAGGACTAGAGAGAAGAGAGAGAGAGAGAGAGAGAGCGAGAGAGAGAGAGAGAGGAGAGAGAGAGAGAGAGATCTAGAGAACAAAAAAAAAAAATCAGGGGTTCCATAAATGGACATTTGTTTTGACGACTTCAAAAATCTCAACAACAACAACGTTAAAAAAGTAATGTACATAGTCGACCAGAATCGGTCACATTTTCACAATACAGAAGAACGTATCGTTTTTGGACAACGCAGCGAAGTGATTGCTAATTTAGCTTGAAGAAATAAATGAAACAGAACATAGAGAAACAGTATCTGCCTAAAAAATATACCAGAGAAATTAGAGGAGCTCTAACAAGAAAGACCTCCTTAGATCACACCCAAGCGGAACATGTCCAAGCAAGCCACCACTGATAAGTTCATTCGACAATGCAGCAACTTCACATATGGAATATGAGACTTACCTGTTGAACAAAAGAGTAGGTGGAAGGGGTGGGGGTGCAAACAATGATGACAATGATTTAGCAAAGATTTAAAGAGAAGATAGAGGATGGCATAAAGACTGTGGAGTGGTAAGGGTGGAATGACTGTGGTGTGTGTGTGTGTGTGTGTGTGTGTGTGTGTGTGTGTGTGTGGTGGTGTGTGTGTGTGTGCGTGTGTGTGTGTGTGTGTGTGTGTGTGTGTGTGTGTGTGTGTGTGTGTGTGCGTGTGTGTGTGTGTGTGTGTGTGTGTGTGTGTGTGTGTGTGTGTGTGTGTGTGTGTGTGTGTGTGAGGGGCGAGGGGGGGGGGGGGGCGCGGGCAGAGGAGAATGTGGACGAAAAAGAAGGCTTCGAAATAGAAATGTTAACTATTTCACTGGCAGCAGGTAGGGACCAGCCAGCCGTGTCTTGTTAACAGAGTATCTTAGTTCGTCTGTCTAGGTCTAGGATCGACTTTCATCTCATGGGTGTGACTTATCAGTTGATTCAGGCGGATTGCTTACATAGCCTAAATCCAAGACAATAACCTTTTTGACGCTTGCTGATCAGGAAATCTAGGCATCGCAAGCATCAGGAACGCATTATAACAGACTTATAAACTCGTCATTTCTGATGACATTCTCTCATTCCTTTGTGTAACCCCAAGACAGGAAGCACATTCATTGTAGATGAAACTCATTTTGTCTTTCATCTTCTTCCATCTTTACTTAATTTCTTCACAAGTCACCACAGCCACAAGATAACGACCATCAGCTCAGGTCAGGTCATGATTTGTTGCCCTTTGCCGCCTGAGCAATACTTTTGTGTAGATGTTTCCAGTTTCCTGTGCTTCCGATGAAAAGCAAATCAAACCACAGAGCTCATTCTCCAAGACTGCTGCGCAGCGCAAAGGGTTGAGAGAACGTACATGGCCGATGTTTACTGCACTATTTGTTGAGACCTGCGTCTAAATGTAATGGCGTTGGAGAAGAAGAAGAAGAAGAAGAAGAAGAAGAAGAAGAAGAAGAAGAAGATGTGCGTCTCTCTCTCTCCCTCCCTCCCTCCCTCTCTCTCTCTCTCTCTCTCTCTCTCTCTCTCTCTCTCTCTCTGCTAAATCTGTTTGATGGGAGGGAGGCAGGGCAGGGCAAGGTGCGTTATGCATGTACGCGGTAAGGCCAAGACATACTGCTATGGACACGGTGCCATGGAACAGAATCTTTTCATAATAACTGTGTTTTGTCTTGAAAAATAATTTGTGTGTGTGTGTGTGTGTGTGTGTGTGTGTGTGTGTGTGTGTGTGTGTGTGTGTGTGTGTGTGTGTGTGTGTGTGTGTGTGTGTGTGTGTGTGTGTGTGTGTGTGTGTGTGTGTGTGTGTGTGTGTGTGTGTGTGTGTGTGCGCATGTGCGTGTGAATGTGTGTGTTTGTGTGTATATGCGCGTGCGTGCGTGCGTGCAATTGCGCGCGCGCGCGCGCGCGTCTATGTGTGTGTGTGTGTGTGTGTGTGTGTGTGTGTGTGTGTGTGTGTGTGTGTGTGTGTGTGTGTGTGTGTGTGTGTGTGTGTGTGTGTGTGTGTGTGTGTGTGTGCCTCGCGCGCGCGCTCTCTGTGCAAGCCTCTCTCTCTCTCTCTGCCTCCTAAATTAAATTAGTTTTGTTCACGAAAGCGTGATGTGAAGAAAATTGGAACGGCTGCTTTTTGTCTTCAGGCACAAAGAGGAGTTAAAGCGAAGATGCTGGAAAAGAGAAGAGTGGACATAGGCAGGGCAGAGAGAGGAGCCGATCAGAACATGCAGAAGACAGAAACGAATGTGGAGATGAAGAGGAAGAGAGGAGTGAACGTGATGACAGAGAATGGAGGGATGAACGAAAAGTGAGGAAGAGAGGATCAAAGATGAAATGATAGAGGGAAGAATGTATATGAATGAATGATCATGAAAAGAGGACAGAACGTGAAGATAACGAAGAGAGGGCATGAATGTGAAGATAGTGAAGACAGGGGTGATTGTGAAGATGGTGAAGAGAGGAACGAATGTGAAGATGGAGAAGAAATGAATAAATGTGAAGATGGAGAAGAAATGAATAAATGTGAAGATGGAGAAGAAATGAATGAATGTGAAGATGGAGAAGAAATGAATGAATGTGAAGAGGGCGAAATGGGGATCGAGTACGAAAATGGAGAAGAAAAAAAAAAATAGAAGGAAATGGCTAAGGGGTATGAGGGGGGGGGGGGGGGGGGGGGGGGGGAATAAATGTGAAGACGTCAAAGAGAGGAACAAAATGAGAAGGAGAAGAAGAAGAGAGAAGTAAATGTGAACATAGAACAGACAGAACTAATTGAAAAGATGGTGAAAAGAGAGAGACGTGGACGTGAAGTAGATGAGAGGAATGAATTCGAAGATAGAGAACAGAAAACTGAATGCAAAGACGGTGAAGAGAAGATCGAATGTGAAGATGAAGAACAGTAGTGCGAATATGAAGCTGACGAAGAAAGAAGTGAATGCAACATTGGAAAAGTGAGGAAAGAATGTGACGATAGAGAAGACAGGAGTGAACGTGAAAATGAAGGAGAGAGGACTACATGTGAAGATAGAGAGGGAAGGCGTGAATGTGAAGATGTCGACAGAAAGAGAAGTGAATGCGAAAAATAATGGAAAATGGAAGAAAGAATTTGATGAGAAAACTAAATGCAGTATTGAAAGATAGTAATTAGTAAAATCAGTAACAGAGACAAGTGAATGTAGAAGCAATGGAAGGAAAAAGTGAAGATAACGATGGTGGATGAAACAAAATGTGAATATGAAAATGGTAGAAGAAAGAAATGAAAATGAAAAGTGATGGAAGAGAGAAGAGTATACGGAGATGGATCACAGAAATGATCACAGAACTGAGCATGAAGATAGAGAGGAAGTAGTGTGACGGTGGTGGAGTAGTGTGACGGTGGTGGAAGACGGAACAGTGAGTGTGACGGTGGTGGAAGACGGAACAGTGAGTGTGGTGGAAGACGGAACAGAGAGTGACGGTGGAAGACGGAACAGTGAGTGTGACGGTGGTGGAAGACGGAACAGTGAGTGTGACGGTGGTGGAAGACGGAACAGTGAGTGTGACGGTGGTGGAAGATGGAACAGTGAGTGTGACGGTGGTGGAAGACGGAACAGTGAGTGTGACGGTGGTGGAAGACGGAACAGTGAATGTGAAGTTTGTGGACAAGGGAAGAGGAAATGTAAACATGATGTAAGAGAGAAGAAAGATTTGTAAAACAAAAATCGTGAAAGAAGGAATGTAAAGATGATGTAAGGGCAAAGTGAGAGTGCACACACACACACACACACACACACACACACACACACACACACACACACACACACATACATAAACACACTCACTCACACACACACACACACACACACACACACACACACACACACACACACACACACACACACACACACACACACACACACACACACACAAGAGCAACTGGTGCACGCGATAGCAAGCATACATACACACATAATTCACCAACTGACAATAAGGATCAATATAAAGAACATTGAGATCTAGACTCGAAAAACCGCCAGTTTTACCCATGGTATTCTGATGATTGATAGCATCGTGAATCTGGTTTTCATGGCGTGACTTGTAACAGCCTGTGTACCT
>JADBJO010004427.1:120000-122500 GCA_016801955.1 Conus betulinus | reverse complement strand
GAAGAGAGAGAGGAGAGATGAGGAGAGACGCGAACGTAGAGAGAGAGAGAGAGGGAGAGAGGGAGGAGAGAGACAGCGAGACGAAAAGGAGAGGAGAGAGAGAGCGGGAGAAGGAGAGGATGAGAGAGTAGATGGGGAGTTTTTTGTGGAGAGAGAGGCGGAGAAGAGAGAGACGAGAGAGAGGAGAGAGAGAGGAGACGAGGAGAGTGGAGAGAGAGGGGAGGAGAGAGAGAGACTGAAACGGAGGGAGAGGAAGAGAGAGAGAGGAGAGAGGTGATGGCGAGGAGATGGAGGCGAGAAGAGAGGGGAGGAGAAGGAGAGAAGTGAGGGGAGGAGAGAGAGAGGAGATGGTGAGGGAGAGAGAGGAGAGGAGAGATCGATTGAGGCGGAGAGAAGGAGAGAAGACGACGGAGAGATGGGAGAGAGAGAGAGACGCGAGAGAATGGGTGGAGGAGGAGAGGAGAGAGAGAGAGGAGAGAAGAAAGAGAGAGGGAGAGGGAGAGAGAGGAGAGGAGAGGAAGAGAGACAGAGGGGGGGAGGGAGGAGAGAGAGAGGGAGACGAGGGTGGAGAGAGGAGAGAGGAGGAGGAGAGGGGAGAGAGAGGCCGGGAGAGAGGAGGGAGAGAGACGAACGAGGGACGACGAAGGAGGAAGAGGAGAGGAGGAGAGAGAAGGAGAGAGGAGAGAGAGTGGGAGAGTGAGAGGACGGGAGAGGAGAGACGACGAAGGACGAGAAGAGAGAACGGAGAGACCGAAAACCGAAACCGAGAAGAGAAGAGAGAGAGACGAGAGAGAGACGAGAAGAGAAGAGGACGGGATGGGAGAGAGGAGGAGAGACGAGAGAGAGGAGAGGAGAGAGGAGGGAGAGAGAGGAGGAGAGGGAGAGAGGACGACGACGAAAAACGAACGGGAGGATGGCGAGAGAGAGAGGAGAGGAGAGAGAGAGGGAGAGGAGGAGGAGCGCGGACGAGAGAGAGAGAGGGGGGAGGGAGAGCCGAGACGGAGAAGACGCGTGAGCGAGAGGAGAGCTTGGGAGAGGAGAGAGGAGAGACGACGAAGGAGGAGGGAGAGAGAAGCGGACCGAAGAAGGGGGGGAGAGAGAGAGACGACGATGAGAGTACGAGCGAGGGGGAGAGGAGATAGAGAGAGATGAGGAGAGGAGGATGAGAGAGAGACGAGGAGACGCGAGAGCGAGAGAGAGGGACGAAACGCAGTGAGAAGAGAGCGAGGAAGAGAGAGAGGGAGAAGGAGAAGGGAGAGAGAGGAGGAGGGAGAGAGACGAAGAGAGAAGAGACGACGAAGAGGAGAGAGGGAGCGGCCGATGAGACGCAGAGACGAGGAGAGCGAAGCGGCGAGAGACGAGAGGAGAGAGAGAGGAGAGACGAACGAAAGAGTGCGCGGAGAAGGGAGGATGGAGAGAGGAGAGAGAGGTGCGAGAGAGAGGGAAGAGGGGAGAGGAGGAGAGAGGAGAGGTAGAGAGAGGCGAGAGAGCGAGAGAGAGATGAGTCGGATGAGTGTGGGGAGCGAGGAGAGCCGAGCGACGAGGATGAGGAGGAGAGGAGACGAAACGACTAGGGATGATCGAGAGAGGAGAGGAGAAGTGGAGAGAGAGGGAGGAGAAGATGAGGCGAAGAAGAACGAGAGAGCAGAGAGAGAGCGAGAGAGAGAGAGAGAGACGAGAGAGAGCAGGGAGAGGAGAGAGAGAAAGGAGAGAGACGAGAGTGAGGAGAGAGAGAGAGACGACGAAACGAAGGGGGAGAGGAGAGAGAGGAGAGAGGAGGAGGGGAGATGAGAGAGAACGAGGAGAGGGGAGAGATATGAAGGTGTGATGGGAGAGAAGAGGGAGAGGGGGAGACAGAGAGGGAAGGAGAGAGAGAGAGGAGAGTAGAGAGAGAGAGAGGAGAGGAGGAGGAGATGGGAGAGAGGAGGGAGAAGGAGAGAGAGGATGAGAGCGAGTAGAGAGGAGGAGAGAGAGACGAAGGAGAATTTATTTACCAGGAAATAGGATAAGTATATAAATACTTTTTTCCACCCAGTCCTGGAACACAGAGAGAGAGAGAGAGAGGATAGGAAGAGAGAGAGAGGAGAGAGGAGAGGAGAGAGAGAGAAAGAGAGACAGAGAGACAGAGTGAGAGACAGACGAGACAGACAGAGAGACAGAGAGAGAGAGAGACCAGACAGTGAGACAGAGAGAGAGGGGGAAGATGGACTGGACTGAGGATGGGATGTGGAAGTGGAGGTGGTGGTCACAGATGCGTTCTATTTGTTGTCTTGTATCTGTTGATTGTGGCTGCTTAGGATTCCCGCTGTGCTGTGAAGTGTCGGGCGGTGGAGGGAAGCACAGAGTTCCTGGGGCAGTGATAGGCCAGGTGAAAACTTGTTCTTTCGAGAAAGAAAGAAAACCTTGGAGAGATGGAACGTTGGATTATGGGACTTGAGGGCCAGGGGAGATGTGTAATGTTAACTCTGTCTGTCTGTCTGTCTGTCTGTCTTGTCATGCA
>JADBJO010004427.1:107500-112500 GCA_016801955.1 Conus betulinus | reverse complement strand
CAGACAAATGACCTCGGTACTACTGGGAGGCTTTGGGGGCACCTCTGTTTGCGTGCGAATCGTTGACGCAATGAGATACTATCGATCCTGTATTACAGTATGCTTCCTTGTTCTCTTTCCTTTACTTTTTTTGTTCCATCTACCATGCCTAGTCAATGGCTTTAGTCTTGTATCTGTCCTCTGTTCTCTGCACCTAACAGCATCCAAACCTGGTAACAAAATGGCGGTAAATCAGATAATCCGACGTTTCCACTCTGTCACGGCAAACGAACAGTGGAACGTGTCCGGAGTTCATCCAAAGCAGCACTAACCCAGGGAAGGTACACACGGAGCCACGACCAAGTGTTCAAGGAGAGCGCACATGCGGTTGGCACTGCTGGAGGAAGCACTCTGCCAGCAGAAGCTCCAGTAACGACATTCTACACGGCAGAAGGAACAGATCATGATCTGGAACAGCTCTGATATCAAGAGAATGGAAGCAGGGCTTGCTGGATGGAGCAGATGGCTGGGAATGCACAGTACACCCTTCCAGAATGAGAGAACCATCCAGAGATCATCAGGAAGAGTGGCATCAGACAGAATATTGTCCTCCACTCAGGTTCATCAAAACAAATGATTCTGATCGAACTCACTGTGCCATACGAAAACAGAACGGAACAAGCGCACATTTACAAGACTGAGAAGTATGTCAGTCTAGCGAGCAGCTTTGAGGGAATCCCGGCTTACATGCCCAGGTTCTCGCCATAGAGGTTTGGAGCTAAAGAGTTGGTAGGGCCCATCACCTATGATCTCATGAAACAGCTCAGGATTTCTGGTAAGAAGAGGACCAGAGAACCCTGAAGGCAATGGCAGAGGCAGCTGAAAAGAGGTCCAGCTGGATCTGGTCGAGGAGGAACAAAAGTGAACTTCCCAAGGCTAACAATTCCCAACTTAGGACAGGTGCCCGTTAGCAGAAGGGTAAGACATCCGTTTAAAAGTAAAAAAAAAAAAGCCCGCCTGAAGACGCCCACCCGTCCAAAAGTTGCGGTTTCGAATCCGGCAAGCTCATTCTATTTTCAATTACGTGTCAGCAGACCGCGTGGTTGTAGGGAAGGGAAGGGGATGGGAAAGGTGTGGGACAGGGGAGGAAAGGAGGGGGAAGTCAGGGAGGGTTGTGCGTATAAGTATGCATAGAAACAACTTGCTACTCTGGGCCTGATAGCATGCAACAGGATCTGTTCATTTTGATCGTATTTTTAGGCTTGAAAAAAAAAAATCTTGTGTGAGCGTGCGTGCGTGCGTGCGTGCACGCACGCGCGCGCGTGTGTGTGTGTGTGTGTGTGTGTGTGTTGTGTGTGCGTGCGTGTGCGTGTGTGTGTGTGTGTGTGTGGGGGGGGGGGGGGGGGGGGGGGGGGTGCATGAGCGCGCGTGTGTGGTGTGTGTGTGCATGCGCGCGCGCAATTGTGTGTGTGCATGTGTGTGTGTGTGTGTGTGTGTGTGTGTTGTGTGTGTGTGTGTGTGTGTGTGTGTGTGCGCGCGACTCTCCCTCTCTCTCTCTTTCCTGGCTGAATCAAATTATGTTTGTGCATGCGCGTGCCCAATTTTGTGTGTGTGTGTGTGTGGTGTGTGTGTGTGTGTGTGTGTGTGTGTGTGTGTGTGTGGTGTGTGTGTGTGTGTGCGCGTGCGTGCGACTCTCTCTCTCTCTCTCTCTCTCCTCTCTCTCTCTCTCTCTCTCTCTCTCTCTCTCTCTCTCTCTCTCTCCCCTGGAATCTGATTATTTTTGTTCAAGCGATCGTGATGCGAAGAAAATGGAAACGTCTGTTCCATGGTCTTCAGGCACAAAGGGAAATGAATGTGAAAGTATTGGAAAAGAGAAGAGCAAAAATGAAGATGATTGAAAGGAGAAGAGTAAAATTTGAAAGTTGAGAGGGTACGAGTGTACGGGAAGAAGGAGAAGAGAGAAAAAAAAGTAACAATAGTGACATAACTGAATCAATGTGAAGACTGTTTTAAAAAAAAGAATAAGAGAGCAACTTGAAAAACGAGAAAGATGAATGTATGCAACTGATGCGATGTTTGCGAGCATTAAACTCTCTGGTGCAATCTCAAGTGCGTGAGAAATAGCCTTTGATGTGATGACAGCCCTGGCATGGATGACTCTAGTGGCCATCTTAGTTGTATGCAACATGAACTGAATATGAAGGTGATTGAAGAGAGAGAGAGAGAGAGAGAGAGAGAGAGAGAGAGAGAGAGAGAGAGAGAGAGAGAGAGAATATGAAGATGACTGATGAGTGTGTGGGTACCTGGTGAGAGTAAATATGGTGAAAGACAAGAGTGATGAACGTGAAGATGATTTGAGAGAGAGAATCATTTCAACATGAATGGAGAGATTCGGATTCGGATTGTTTATTCACATAGGCCTACGCCCCTTGTCAAAGGGTATGGGTATAACACATTAGAAACACATATACGCGACATGTAACGAAGTATATCAAATTAAGACAAAATCATTCGTAACTTTTAAGAGGTAGCCATTTCTCTATTTCAAATGCCTTACACAAAAAGAACGAAAGATTTCGAACATCTTTTGTTGAAGTTGACGACATCAATAGAGTCAATCTAAACAGGAAGGCTGTCTACAGAATTTTGGCTTGATCAATTCATTTCTAATGTCCATAAGGGCTGGACAACAAAGAACAAAATGCATCTCATTTTCTTGTGACTGTTTACAAAGAGGACAAAGCATATCATATGTCTGGAGAGAGAGAGAGAGAGAGAGAGAGAGAGAGAGAGGAGAGAGAGAGAGAGAGAGAGAGAGAGAGAGGAGATAGAGAGAGAGAGAAACAGACAGACAGAGACAGAGAGACAGAGAGATATAACTGTGACACAGATGATTGGAGCGAGAGAGGGGGTGAATAAGATGAGGGAAGAGACAGGAATGAATGTGACCAAGACGAGAGAGAGAGAGAGAGAGAGAGAGAGGGGGGGGGGGGGGGGGGGAGAGAGAGAGAGAGAGACAGACAGAGAGAGAGAGAGTATGGCGAATATGAAGATAACTGGAGAGAGTATAGTGTATGTGGAGATAATTGGGGATAATATGGTGTATGTGGAGATGATTGGGGATAATATGGTGAATGTGGAGATGACTGGAGAGAGTATGGTGGATGTGGAGATGATTGGAGAGAGTATGGTGGATATGGAGATGACTGAGAGAGTATGGTGAATGTGGAGATGATTGGAGAGAATATGGCGAATGTGGAGATGATTGGGAGAGAGTATGGTGGATATGGAGATGACTGGAGAGAGTATGGTGAATGTGGAGATGATTGGAGAGAATATGGCGAATGTGGAGATGATTGGAGAGAATATGGCGAATGTGGCGAGATGCTTAGGGAGAGAGCGGTAAAGGTGAAGATGAGTGGACATAAAAGGGCAAATGTGAAAGTGATGGCCGAAAGAGCGAGAGGATGAATGTGACGATGATGGAAGAGAGAAGAGTGAAGTGGAAATATTATGGATGAGTGAGGTTTGAGCACACACACACACACACACACACACACACACACACACACACACACACACACACACACACACACATACACGCGCGCGCGAGCGCGCACACGCACGCACGCAAGCACGCACGCATATGCTTGCACGTGCGCACGCACATATGTGTATGCACACACTTATATGATTTCCTTTTCAACACACACACACACACACACACACACACACACACACACACACACACACACACACACACACACACACACACACACACACGCACGCACGCACACACACAATAGGCAAACGAATGCTGATGCACTCTAAGCAGAGCTCAACTTCTAGCAATGGAAAAGAAAGATAAGGCACCAACTGTAAAAACCCAGGATGAGATTCAGACAGTAAAGAGAGCTGAAATGATACGTAGTAAAGGGAAGAGGATGTGTGTGGGTGGAGAGGAAGGTGATGAATGGAAGCCAAAAAGGTGTAGACGGTTGAAAAGAGCACATTATTTTGTAAAGACGCCATGATAATGAGATCGTTTTGTTTTGTTTCGAATTGTTTTCTTGCATTCGGGTTTCTCTCTACTATGCATTGTTTTTGTCTGTATCGTATTTTGGTTTACAGTACAGCGGCTGTGCTATATCAGAGTGTTTTTTCTCTTTGTTTACTTACGGGCTGCATAAATATTAATTGAATGAAGTGTCTTTAGACGACTAATCAGAATGTTGTTTTAATTAAGAATGTTAGACTTACGTTGACCTCGAAACTATTCAAAACTAGGGTGAGAACAATTAAACAAAACTAACAGCTGAACTAATTTCAAGAAGAAAGAAAGGAAAAGAAAAACAAACGCAACGTCAACAATAAACATCTATTGACATTGCCAGTGTTGATAAGAGAGAGAGAGAGAGAGAGAGAGAGAGAGAGAGAGAGAGAGAG
Source organism: Conus betulinus (assembly GCA_016801955.1). NCBI lineage: Eukaryota > Metazoa > Mollusca > Gastropoda > Neogastropoda > Conidae > Conus > Conus betulinus. Next base: position 108,075 of record JADBJO010004427.1, on the reverse strand, counting down.
AGAGAGAGAGAGAGAGAGAGAGTGTGTGGGCGTATGGAGGGAAAGGACATTGAATTCCATTGGTACTCTTTTGTTTGTGTTCCATGCGCCCCAGGGGAAAAAAGGTTTTCCTTTTTTTTTATTTTATTTTTTTTTTTTTTAGTTTTGTGCACTTTGAACCCGCATAGAAAACTAACCTTTACGGAGTGCTTGCTTCTCATTGGTCTGTTTTCATTGAATAGTGATTTGTGTTTTTGGAAAAAAGATATTGCCTGTCACCTTGGCGGAAGTAGCGGGCTAGAGAGGACAGAGACGTTTAAGAAAAAGAGAAAGATTTGCCAGGAAGCAAAGAAGAGGACGAAGAAGTGTCACTGAGAGAGAGAGAGAGAGAGAGAGAGAGAGAGAGAGAGAGAGAGAGAGAGAGAGAGAGAGATCAACTCTCAAGTGTTTGTACTGTATATTTCATTCGAAGTTGAGTAAAGGATGTTTGAATGTATTTGATAATGTGGTCAAAGAGATGCTGCAGAATGAACAGCCCTGGTCCACTCCAGTATGGAAAGTATTGACAGTCTCATTTTGAAAATTACCATATATCA
>JADBJO010004427.1:77500-85000 GCA_016801955.1 Conus betulinus | reverse complement strand
GCGCCGCTACCCTTTGCGTCCCCCTCCTTTCTCTGTTGTAGCTACAGGTTTGCCTGGTTAATCATGGACTGATTCCACTGTAGCGTGCACTGGCAGAGTATTAGGATTGTTAGTTTTCAATTAGCAAGATGTCTCATTCGGGGAAAGTCCTGCAGGTCGGTCTCTCTCTCTCTCTCTCTCTGTATGCGTGCACGCGCGCGCGATGTGTGTGTGTGTGTGTGTGTGTGTGTGTGTGTGTGTGTGTGTGTGTGTTGTGTGTGTGTGTGTGTGTGTGTGTGTGTGTGTGTGTGTGAGTTTCGCTGGTAGAATTGCATCCGTTCAATATAATCTAAAAGAGTTGGGAATTGTTTTACTGAAGGAGATTATGATGAAGGCTTGGGATATGCTTTTCCATTGCCTACGTTGTCACAGAGTGCGTGAAAGAGAGGAAGAATAAAGAAGAGAGAGTGACAGCGTTGTGCGTGTTCTATTTTTCCCCAGTCTCATTCATACACTTCCTCACCACACTCACATTCTGCAAAACGTATAGTTTTGAGTGGGCATCCCAGAAAGGACATTGATTTATACCTTGTTTCCTCCCAGCAACAGAGTTCACTCCCAAACTACATACATACTTCTAAGTTAACATGGATCCAGCTCAAATTCCCCAGTTTCTGGCTTTCACAGTACAATACTTCGTACACTCCGCACAAACAGGTTTTTCTTTGGTTTCGACTCCAGCCACCCTTGGGCGAGACACCAAACTGGGGAGGACCTCCGCGTACACTCCCACAGCAGCAAAACTGTCTTTGCTCGTCTTCGGCAGCACCGCACCAGCCGACAGACGCCTATGTCGTTCCTTCAGCCAGACTTCCAGTCAGCAACTAGGATCCCCCCCCCCCACCCCCCCCCCCCCCCCCCCCCCCCCCCCCCGAGTTAAAATTAAGTTCTAGGCTTGTCAAATCCTAAAACACAATTTAGCCTAACTAGTAGTCTCATCATCAATGACACAGTATTTTTTTCCAAGTCTTCGGCTAACTACTCAAAAACTGTCATTCCTCAACAAGCTTAGCTTACAGTCAGTCAGTCATACAAACACTTAGTCACCTGCTAAAAAAAAAAACAACCCTGCACAAGAGGAATAATGTTCATAACATTAGTTAATATTCCTCCACTACATAGCGGAACACCAACCTGTTATAAGCAGCTTATCAAGGTTCTCGAGTCTTTTTCAGCCCGGACTTCGTGAGCTGTAGATTTCAAGTCTGGCTGTTGCAAGACTGACGTCAGTAGATTTCAATTCCGCAGCAGCAAGAAGACTAAACAGCCAGTGAATAAAAAGGATTCATTCGGCCAATGACTAACAATCTTACAACCTAGAATTAACACCCAAAATAGCACCCAAATAGCACAACACACACACAACAACAATCATACTTCAAGCATCAGTGAGGACACAAGCACGTCCGTCACATACGTATTAGCGTGAAATTACAGGCCATATTAAAATAGCGGAACCGAAAAAAATTAGTGCATATGTCATTAGGTAGAAGAATGTGAGTTAACAATTTCGGCGTGAAATTTCAGGATAATGACCGCCAGTCAAAAGAATTTGAGCGTGAATTTCAAGACGTGTTGTGCAGATGGAAGGGCATAAGCATGACATTTCAGGACATATAAGGATGTGAGTGTGAAATTTCAAGACGTATTTTATCATACAGAAGGGTGTGTGAGTGAACCTTTGGGACATTTCCATAGACTGAAAGTTTTAAGTGTCGAATGTCAAGAGAACCTAACCAAACGGAACAAAACGAGTGCGAAATTTCAGGATATACTTTATCATGCACGTGTGTAAGCATGAAATTTCAGGACGTTTTGCAGATGAAAGGATATAATCATACATTTTAAAAATGTACCTACCAGCAAAAGGGTATAACTGTGAGATATCGGATAAGTATGCCAGACAGAAAAGTCTGACGGGGAAATTGCGGTTATAGTTACCAGACAGAAGGGTGCGTGTGTGAAAATTTCGAGTTTAAGTCTGTCAAACAAAAGCACGTGGTATTCCGGGCATATTTACCCGTAAGGAGGCTTTGAGTATGAAATCTGGGGCCATAGTTTACCAGACAGAAGGGTGTTAGCGTAACAAACTGGATATATACTCCAGACAGAAGGTCGTGAGCATGAAATGAAATTTCGGGACGTAGTTTAGCAAACAGGAAAACACGAATGTGACGATTCAAGAAATATGAAGTTAAGGCCTGACTGTATTAGAAAGGGGAGAATAAGACCTGCCCTTTCCATCAGAAAGGTCAAGGTGAAGTCTGCGCCATCAGTCCAAAGAGGACCTGATGACTAGACTTGCTCCATCAATCGAAAGACCAAGGTAGGACATGTTTCGTTATTGATAAAGGCCAAGGTAAGATTTGTTTCGTCAGTCAAAAAGAGAGAGCAGGGTAGAACCAGTAGCATCAGTGAAACTACCAACTAGGTCTGCCTCCTCAGTCAGAAGAGGCCAAGGCAAGGTACATTTTATCAGTCACAAATAAGAAACGATCCTCCAAGAGAAGACCTCCTTCATCATCAACAACGCCAAGTAAAACTAGTTTCAGTCAAAATGGCCGAGGTAAGAACTGTTTCACCAGGCAGACAGAGCAAGAGAGGACCACCTTCGTCATTAACAAAACAAAGCTAATGCAAAGTTTTTGTAAGTAAAGAAGGCCAAAATAAGAACTGTTTCGTCATGTTAAGGTAAGGAAAGGTAAGGTAAGGTAAGGTAAGGTAAGTAAGTAAGTAAGTTAAGGTAATGTTGCCTATAGCCCAGCCGACTGACTGCAAAGGGGCATATCGAGGCTTTTGCTGCTTTCAAAAAACAAAACAAACAAACAAACAAGCAAACAAAAACTTCATTCACACAACCGTGTAAACAACACCAAAAATTACATCAGATTTTTTTTTTTTTTTTTTTTTTTTTTTTGTAAAATCTCAGATCAGATGAAAAATGTTGATCACTTTCAGAAATGCAAAGATCACATCAGGTGAGACATCTCTGAACATGGTTTTCATGGAGTCTGCTGTAATATGCTTACGTCTCACATCATGCAAGCCCCAACCTTCTGCAAGAATATGTTTCACTGTCAGCCGTACGTGACATGGGATACACCACGGAGCCTCGTGTTTGGTCAGTCAGAATGGTCAGTCAGATGAGACCTCTTTTATCAGCCAAGAAGAAGGCCAAAATAAGACCCTCGTTTATCAGTCAAGAAGAAGGCCAAAATAAGACCTTTTCATCAATCAAGAAGGCCAAAATAAGACCTCTTTTATCAGCCAAGAAGGCCCAAATTAGACCTCTTTTTTCAGTCAAGAAGGCCAAAATAAGACCTGCTTTATCAGTCAGAAAGGTCAAGACAAGATCTGTTTTATCAATCAAAAAAAGATCCAGGTAAGGCCGATTTCATCATTCAGAAAGCACAAGATAAGACCCGCTCCATCAATCGAAAAGGCTGGGATGAGCCATATTTCACTGGTCGAAAAGGCTAGAGTAAGCCCAATTACACTGGTCGAAAAGGCCGAGATAAGCCCTATTTCATTGATCGAAAAGGCTGGGGTAAGCCCTATTTCATTGGTGGAGAACGCGCTGGGGTAAGTCCTATTTCATTGGTGGAAAATGCCGGAGTAAGTCCTACTTCATGGTGGTGGAAAAAGCTGGATAAAACCCCATTTCATTGGTCGAAAAGGCCACGTTCAGGCCTGCATCATCAGTCAGAAAGGTCTTGACGGCTACTATTGCTTCCACCAGCCACAATGGACAGAGTAGGACTTATTTAATCAATTAAAAAAATTGGATGAACTAAGGCCTGGTACATTAGTCCAAAAGGTCAAGGTAAGACCTACTCCGTCAATCAGAAAGGCGAAAAAGAAGACATGTTTTATCACTCAAAAAGCTTAAGCTAAGTTCTGCTGCATTAGTTAAAAAGGCAAGGTAAGGCCCACCTGGTCACTCAGAAAGGCAAACATAAGACCTATTTCATCGGTCGAAAAGGCAAAGGTAAATCCCGTTTCTCCCTGAGAAAGGTAAAGGTAAGGCCTGCTTAATCAGTCTAGAAAGGTCTCTATTGTTAGACGTGTTTTGTCAGTCAAAATGGTCCAGGTAAGGCTTGCTACATAAACTAGAAAGGCCAAGACAATACCTGTTTCTTAAGGCAAAAAGGTCAAAGTAAGACTGTTTCTTCGTTAAAGAGACCGATGTGATACCTGTTTCATCAGTCTGAAAGGTCAAGGTAAGACCTGCGTTGTCAGTCAGAAAAAACCAATGTAAACCCCTCTTATTATGGCTGTCAAAGGTCAAAGTAAGACCCTTTTGATCAGTCAGAAACTCCCAAAGTAACAAGCTTCATCATTCAGTGAAATTTGAATATGACCTGCTTTCTCATTCTCTCCCTATCTTTCTCCCTTCTCCTCCCCCCCCCCCCCCCCTTCTCCCTATCATCAGTTTGTTCACTCTGTACAAGCAGCACATCATCATCAGAGTGAGCGTCTCAGTGCACCACAATTTAGAACATTAACAGGCACAGACACTTTGTATCAAACGCCAAAACACTTAAGTCAGCGAGTATGCGTCAATTTTATAAGAGAACATACAGACTATGCATGGTGTGTGAGAGAATGGTTAAAAATCAACAGAACGAAGAGAAAAAAAAAGAAATAATAGTGGTCATGAAAAAGACTGCTTACTCCAAAAAAAAAAAAAGTTTCTGTGGAAATTGTTTTTGATTTGTTTTGTTTTTCCCTTTTGTTTTTTTGGGCAGATAAGAGGATAATGTGAAACGCCAGGAAATGGTGGATTTCGGCCTTAGGAAAAAGAAAAGGGAAAAAAAAAAAAAGTAAAAAAAGGTAAGAAGAAAAAAAAGAAGAAAAAAAAAAAAAAAAAAATCACCGCCGTAGGAGCTCCATTGATCTGATAACTGATGCCACAAAAAAGACCTGTTTTCTCAGCCAGAAAGGGAAGATTTAAATAAGCCCCGCGTCATCAGTCGAAGAGAAAACAATAAGATCTGCCTTATCAGTTGGAAAGGCCAAGGTAAGACCCGTTTCATCGATCATCATGAGAAAGTATCAAGTTCTATGCTCCTTCATGCTCTGCTCTCATGGTGGCCTCAGTTTTGATGCCCTTTCCACGTCTATGGCCTGGTTTGATTCCGTCGGGGTCACTGAAATGACAAAATTCATGGGGGCTGTCGTTGGACGGACGTGGTGCCACGTTCCGGAGGGAGAGCTGACTCACGCCGGCTCCGCGACTAAGCAATTATTGTCTTCAGTAGGGGGCTTTGTAGCTGGCGTCGTCCATATGTTGGATCAGAGAACAGGCGCCACTGAACACCATCGAAATGACTCGGCAGCAGTGCAGTGTCTCCACCGGTGGGGTTGCCTGTTGACGACTTGGACATTGACTGCTCCCTGTGGATTGACGGTGCCGGGCCGGGCTGTGGCTGTGGGCGGGGAGGTCGAAAAATGAGCGGCGTGGGTGCATTGCCACTGAGACGGCACAGAGAAAACGTTACAGAAAAAAACAAGACCCGTTTTACCAATCAGAAATGCCAGTCAGCAAGAGCAACATGAGGCCTACTAGATCAGTCAGAAAGGTCAGGTGAAAACGAGGCCTACGTCATCAGCCAAAAAAAGAGCAAAATAAGGCCTAATTCATCGGTGGCCAGAAAGACCAGGGTATGCTTGATCAATACGATCAAAATAAGGCCTAATTCATCGGCCAGAAAGGCCAGGGTGTGCTTGATCAATATGATCAAAATAAGGCCTAATTCGTTGGCCAGAAAGACCAGGGTATGCCTGATCAATATGATCAAAACAAGGCCTAATTCATCGGCCAGAAAGACCAGAGTATGCCTGATCAATATGATCAAAACAAGGCCTAATTCATCGGCCAGAAAGACCAGAGTATGCCTGATCAATATGATCAAAATAAGGCCTAATTCATCGGCCAGAAAGACCAGAGTATGCTTGATCAATATGATCAAAACAAGGCCTAATTCATCGGCCAGAAAGACCAGGGAATGCCTGATCAATATGATCAAAATAAAGCCTAATTCATCGGCCAGAAAGGCCAGAGTATGCTTGATCAATATGATCAAAATAAGGCCTAATTCATCGGCCAGAAAGGCCAGAGTATGCTTGATCAATATGATCAAAATAAGGCCTGCTTTATCAGCCCTAAAAGGTGAATGTGAGACCTGGATCAATACAAAACAAATGACGAAAACGCATGTTTCATCCATTATAGAGGTCACGATGAGGCTTGAATCGTCAATGAGAAAGATGAATGCATAGCTAGATTAATCGATTACGAAACTCAAGGTGTGGCTCGCGTTGTCAGTCAGGGGGGGTCAAAGTAAATCCTGATTTATTTTACCATCAGGTCTAGGGTTCAGGTCTGCTTCAGCAATCCTACATATCAAGGTAATGCCTGAGTCGTCTCTTAGAAAGGTCCAGGAAAGGCTTCCCTCATCAACTGACATAAAGCCAGGTGTGGAAAGGGTATGACATCCTCCTAATGCTTCTACCAACGACTCTTCAACTGATCTGAGCAAACCAGTCAATACTCGTTACTCTTGATTTAGCAGAGGTGATGTAGTGTGGCGAGAGTATGCCGAAGAGAGAGAGAGAGAGAGAGAGAGAGAGAGAGAGAGAGAGAGAGAGAGAGAGAGGGGGGGGGGGGGTTCAGGGGCAGAGAATCAAGTCGTGCTTCAAAACTGGAAGCCATGTTAAGGTTGAAAATGAGTTACAATGAAAACCATTGTGCTGAAAACGCATGGTTTAAATCTACAATTCATTTCCCGGAACAAAAAGACTCATTCAAAACGCTGAGAGAGAGAGAGAGAGAGAGAGAGAGAGAGAGAGAGAGAGAGAGAGAGAGACAGACAGACAGACAGACAGACAGACAGACAGACAGACAGACAGACAGAGCAGAGAGACTGAGACAGAAAAAACAGAGACAGACAGAGACAGAAAAACAGAAAGAGAAGGAGATTACTTCCTTATTCTTGATTTACATTCTTGCCGGCCGCAGATGGCCAAATCACAGGAGTCACCTATCACAATGCATGTCACAAAAAGACACTTTTGTTTTTCATCACAGCAGACCGCCAAAGACCAAACACGCGCTTCCTAACAAGTACCAGCTTCTTTGTTAAAATGGATCCCCCCCCCCCCCCCCCCTCTCTTTTGACATTCTGTATTGACTTCTACAGATACCACATGGTGCTAAACTGTGAGGAAAAGAAGAGCGGCTGTCATTTCAATTATGCACACGCTGGGTCTGTCTTTCATATGGTCCAACGAAGATTACCGTGCCACACACACACACACACACACACACACACACACACACACACACACACACACACACACACACACACACACACACACACACGCACGCACGCACACACACACACACACACACACACACACACACACACACACACACACACACACACACACACACACACA
>JADBJO010004427.1:57500-62500 GCA_016801955.1 Conus betulinus | reverse complement strand
AGAAAAATCATTTGCCATTTTGTTCTTCCGAAGGTCAAGTTATGAGCTGCACATTGTCTTTCTTCTCTGTGTATAAAGCTCGATCGTGGAGACATGTCCCAGACTTCTCATATCTTCCTTTGCTGCAGCACCATCGCCAGAGCTCCTGTTTTCCCTCCAAGGATTTATAGCTGATAGTTATGTGCTTACGTTGTAACTACACGAATTGTTGCCTGGCAGGTGCTTACGAGCAAAAGAAAAGCCAATGTATCTCATCACGCTTTTGGCAACACTGGAGAGAATTTGCAGCGAAAGGAGAACATGAAGAAGCCCCCCCCCCCCCCCCCCCCCCTCCCTTCCAGTAGTGCCTTTTACCGTGTCTAGGAACCCGTGGTGTCAAACCCCGTAAAATCGTGACCGCGCTGATGGTAGACTATCCTTTCTTGTGCACTGTGGCGTTATATGATACTGGATACCACAATCCTTTCTGGACCATTGAGTTGGATTGACATCATGGACAGGCGTAAGGAGTACCTGAGATTTCCATTGCTGTCTTTTGGGTATATATACCGGGGGTGCTTGCAGTTGATAGGATGTGTGTGCTGCTGTCCATTATTCGTGGGATGCTGACTGATTGAGATTTAACGCTGTATTGGATGGCGGTGAAAAAGAATGTAAAGATGGGAGAGTGGGACTGCGTGGGTAGGAGGACAGTTGGGTTCACACACACACACACACACACACACACACACACACACACACACACACACACACACACACACACACACACACACATGCAAACCATAGACACATAAATACTCCCACACAAACATACACAAACACACACACACAGACCACACAGACACACACACACACACACACACACACACACACACACACACACACACACACACACACACACACACACACACACACACACACACACACACACACACGCGCGAGCGCGCGCGCGCGCGCGCGCGTGCACGCGCGAGCGCTTGCTTACTTGCTTGCTTGCTTGCTTACTCACATACAGTCTCCGGTAGAATTTAAAAAAGTATAGAAGAAAAGCGACATATCTTTCGAGAAAAAGTCTGCGTTTGGAGCCGGTGAAATTGTCCTCATTGTCGTTTTATCGGGTGAAAAAAGTGGACGACAAGCAACAAAGAGATCTTCAGGCAGACAGGCCGATCTTTTTGATACCAGCACCTCATTCATTTAATGCACATGCTCAATAATGAAGAATCAAAGCACACACCCTTCCCCCAACAAACAAAGGCAAACACCTGCTTTTCCAGAGTCCCACAGCGGCTATTAAAGCATAACCCCCAAACTCGATATAGATATCCCCCTTCACTCCCATAACCCACGGTACCTGCAGCCACACATTACACACGCACTGCATTATCCCAAGGCAAACCAGCAAACAGAACAGTCTGGACACCCTTGCTGAGAGAAAAGAAGGGGCAATCTCTCTTTGTCTGCCACGTCTGAAGTGTTCCTGTTGATACAACGAGACATAGGGCCAGGCTGAATGGATGTCTCTAGGGAAGCAGTACACAGCACTTCTTTTGCTTGGACACGCTAAAGCGCTGGCTTTCTAGAATTCGTACTTTGTCAGAATGACGCTTACTGTTCTTCTGCCCTCAGAGAGGAGTAGTGAGTTCAGATACCGGAATGGTTAAAGTCATACCTATCTTGAACTGACCCAAAAGAATAGCTTACTGAGACACTAGGGACCAATGGGCACCTCTTGCCTGACAGAGGACCACCAAGCCAAAGAAGTGTGGGAGATTCACAGCCGTCTCCCTCTCCACCATCTCCTTCCCCTTCATCACAGGTCGCACCACACGACAAACACGGTCGACCTACAGGAGACCATAGAAACAGTAGGAACGCAGTCAACAGCACTTCACAGGCAGCCGAAAATAGAAAAAGGTCCAGAGGAATAAAGCAGCCGATAGAATAGACTGAATGTGGGTCACTGTTTGTCTGGACCCTCACGCTCAGTTCGTCTGATATGGAGACTGTACCAGTGACGTTAAAACCTGCCACGTTGTGCTCTGACCAGACATCATGCTGGCGCCATACAGGCTTAAAAGCATCCTGGAAAACTAGCATTCCATCGAAGTAAGTGATGCCGGGTTGGCAGGGTCAAAGAACTCACTGGGCCATGAACAGCCTTCGACAGCCACAAGGATACAGTCTTCCAACAGAGAGAGAGAGAGAGAGAGGGAGGGAGGGTGGGTGCAAGAAGCCAGGAGGGGTAGGCTGGGATGTTTAAGAAGAAAAATAACATATCAACCTCATGGCCTTTATGGATACAGTCGGTCCACATTTCATGACTTATGGACATTATGCATAACTGCAGTGTACATGTGTATGTGCGTGTGCGTGTGCGTGTGCGTGTGTGCTGTGTGTGTGTGTGCGTATGTGTGTGTGTGTGTGTGTGTGTGTGTGTGTGTGTGTGTGTGTGTGTGTGTGTGTGTGTGTGTGTGTGTGTGTGTGTGTGTGTGTGTGAGTGTTAATGAAAGCATATAATATGTGCACAAAATTATCATAGTGAAAACAATTTGATACCAGAAAAATTCTGTTTATCAGTGAGTTTAACGTAGAAAGACCACCTAACCTCATCTCCAGTTGAGATGTCCTTTGGAGCACAGAAACGTTGGGTGAGCAGACCTGGTGTGGTTCCCATGTCATTGATGGATCCACGGACAGTTCCCTCCTTTGTGGGCCTCCCATCCCTTTCCAGTCACGTCAATGCATGGTTTAGGTCAAAAGGGAGAGAGAAACATTCGTTTCTTTCTTCGGCTTCAACTTTCCGTTCTTTCTTTCTTTCCTTTTTTCTTTTCTTTTCTTCATCTGGTTCATATGGACTCTTGTCAAACACGTGTTTTCTTCTGTCTTAATGTGTGTGTGTGTGTGTGTGTGTGTGTGTGTGTGTGTGTGTGTGTGTGTGTGTGTGTGTGTGTGTGTGTGTGTGTGCGTGCGTGCGTGCGTGAGTGCATGAGTGCGCGAGCGCGTGTGTATATGCAGACAAATGTTTTTAAGAAATGACTGTAGTGAGATACTGTTTGTTGAGTAATTCTCCTTGAAATAGCACCCCTCTCCATTTCTCCTCCCTCTTCTACTTTTTCTCTGTGTCTCCCACCCCCCTCCTCTCCTCTCTCTCTCTCTCTCTCTCTCTCTCTCTCTCTCTAACACACACACACTCACAGACATGCCCAAACACACATGCACACACTCACTCACACACATGCATAAACACACACACACACACACACACACACACACACACACACACACACACACACGCGCGCGCGCGCGCGCGCGCGCGCGCACACTCACACACACACACACACACACATACGTGCACGCATGCATGCACGCACCTCGCACGCACGTGTCATTGTAAAATGCGTCCAATGAAATGGTTCAGTTCAATCCAGTTTAATACTGCTGATCCACTGGGTATGCAGGTCGATGGCAAGCTGACAGAAAGTCTGAAGACTTTAAGAACAAATCTGGCATGGATCGAGATGATGGAGATGTGCAATACAGACCTGACGGGGAAACGCATCATGTTTTTTCTCTGGGGAGGCATCCGTGTCAGCAGCAGGAATCTGAAGAAGGACGGCAGGGGAATTTCCTTCTTGGCCATTCATTATTAAGGAGCAATGTTGCCTTCTGTCCAATTTCTTGGAGGATCTCCTCTTCGTCTAGCTCAACTCCTCTTCCTGAATGTCCTCGCAATTGGATGCAGGGGACTACAGGGAAGTGGCCCGTCAAAGGGGATTCGGACAGTGACTAATAAATATCACCCTTCTCTTTCTTAGGCTAGAGAGAAAGATCAGTCTTCCATCGTATAGGCGTGTAACAGGTACTATATATGTCAAAGTCATCCCTCGTCTGTCTCTCTTGAGCAGAGATGAAAATAAGGAAGTTCTCTCTCTGTCATACAATTGACTGGAAAATGCCGTCTCCTCGTTCTGTCTGCATCACTTTTTTTTTCAGGGATGCGTGAGCATGTGCTAATGTAGCGAGAATGGGCGATACTATAGAAGGGTGTTGAATAGTAACGATGTTTACCATGGCTGGTCACAGACTGGCCTTAGCCAGTGCTGGTCATGACGGTTCCTTTTAGTACAACTTTCTATCCAGGTTGGGCCACTTCATTCAGAAATAGACAGATGGTTTGAGGAAAGAAAAGAAGAAAGAAAGACACAGAGGCATGCCTGTAATATGAGAGAGAGAGAGAGAGAGAGAGAGAGAGAGAGAGAGAGAGAGAGAGAGAGAGAGAGAGAGAGAGAGGAGAGGAAGGGAGAGGGAGGGGATGGAGGAGGTAGGGAATGAGGGAGGGAGACAAAGACAGATACAGTAACTGGAAGACAGATGAAGAAGAAGGTAAACGTGTGCACACACAGATACACACGTGAGCGTGCAGGCACTGTACAACGATTCCTTTTAAACGGTATAAAAGAACGACATTCCTTTTGAGAAAAAGTGTGCTTTTGAAGCCAGTGAGATCGTCCTCATCGTCGTGTAATCAGGAGAAAACTGAAGGACGTGGATCGAACGGGCCTTCATACAGAAAGGCCTATTTTTAGCTTCCAGCACCTGATTCATTTAATGAACATGCTCAAAAATGAAGAATCATCACACCCACCCACCTATTCACACACACACACACACACACACACACACACACACACACACACACACACACACACACACACACACAACACACACACACACACACACACACACCCCGATAAACAAAATCAACAAACTGCTTCTCCAGAGGCTCAGAGTGACTATCAAACTATAGAGACCCCCGAACCACTATATCGATTCCCCCTTACTCCCATAACCCACACTATCCGCAACCATGCATCACATGCGCACTGCACTAACCCAAGGCAAAGCGTTCCCAGCAAACAGAACAGTCTTGATATTCTCGCAGAGAGAAATAATAACGGACAATCTATCCTCGTCTACCACGTCTGAAGTGTTCCTGT
>JADBJO010004427.1:32500-35000 GCA_016801955.1 Conus betulinus | reverse complement strand
GACACTGTTGATGTACCATGTTTGCCTCATTAGTTCAAACGGTGGACGAATCAGGCTGTCTGGACAAACTGGATGGCTATGGGAAAGTTAATTTGCTCCCCTGGGCAAAGTTAGTTTGTGTAAAACTCAGGCTGCAATTGAGGGATATAAAAAGAACACACAAAAAAGTTTTATTGCTGCTTCCAGCTAAAAAAAAAAAAAAACGCTGATTTTATCAGGGGTGTACTTCGCCTGGCAAGCAGTTAGGTTAAAAGGGGCTGTTCCAGACCAATTGGTTTAAGCAAATAATCTCAGTAGCAAGATCAAAGGAGAGGGAAGAGTGCCGCCATGTGAGTGGCAGTGTCTCCAATCCTCACGACCCTCACAACTTTGACACTTTGATATTTTATTGTCATTACCAATGAGGTCTTTTGACAAGGGGGGAGAGGTAACAGAACAAAAACATTTCCCTCTTCCTTTCCTGCTTTCCTTCCTGCAAACAAATAGTACACTTTCATTCCGAGTGTGTATCAAATCCAAAAGTTAACAAAAACAAATAAAATTCGTAACATTTCGTTATGTCCTCACCTCACGCACAGGAGTAATGCAGTACACACACACACACACACACACACACACACACACACACACACACACACACACACACACACACACACACACACACACACACACACACACACACACACACACACACACATACACACCTTAAGACTGACTCGACCATCCACTCAATCACTCACTTCTGGAGAACAGCAGCAGCAAAAGTGGTGCAGTCTGTCCCATCCACCAGAGTCCAGTCACCACGCTGCACTGTCACCATGATGGATCATTGTCACACACTCCACACACTTCCGGCTGAAAAAAAAAACACACAAATAATTCCATTGAGGCGTACCATCCAGCTGGACAAAGGAGGCTTTGTCAACAAATGTATGTCAGTGGGAAAGGTAATTTGCCCATTTGGACAAAACAAGTCTTTGTAAAACTTAAGCTACAATTGAGGAATATGAAAAGCACACAAAACGTTTCATTGCTGCCTCCAGCTAAGAACTGATTCCATCAAGATGCACCTTGTCTCGTACAAAAAAAGGGGGCTGTGCCAGACCAACTGGTTCAAGCAAATAATCTCAGTGGCAAGATCAAAGGGCAGGGTGAAACGCCATCTTGTGAATGGCAATGTCTCAAATCCCTCGACACTCCTATCTCCCTACTGGCTTGAAGTTTCCACGTGAAGATAACCTGCTGTGCACACTGTCATCTTCAAAATGAATGGATGGAGGGGAGCTCTGGGAATATTGTATTGCCAGAACTTTGAGACTTTCACTACCATTGGCATTTTATGACCACTGAGAGAGAGAGAGAGAGAGAGAGAGAGAGAGAGAGAGAGAATGTTTTACTGCATTAGCCACTCAGACCATTCACAATGGGTTAGTTGAGAGGTGGGGAGCAAGATCAAAATCAAACACTGACAAGTATATGAAAAGAAATTACATAAGCGACAATTTGTCTCATCGAAATGGAATCCAGATCATGGGGATGTGCAGCGCGGTAGATATTTCCTCTGACTGCTGGAAACAGTCACGTGTCCAAAAGACTTCCATCTGCGCCAGTTTTATGATCGCTTTCATTTGGCTTGGAACATTGATATAGTCTGTTCTTTTCCTCTGACTGTTGATGTAAACAGGCCATAGTTTCACATGGAAAATGTCAATTATTTCTCCACTGATCTGTCCTTTATTACTTACTGAGGGAGAACTGCCACTGCCACCACTTTCACATCTTATTTCGGTCTGTCAGCTCGGCCGATGTGCTGTGGAGTATGTCTGTCATGGACTGTGTACAGTTTTCACTAGTGCGTTACTCAAGATTATTTTCATTTTCCCTGTGAGCAGCAATATACAATCCCATCCCAATCCCACAGATTCAGGTCACCATGCTGAACTATCACTGATGATGGATCATTGTCGCACACTGCATCCAGGAGCTGCCTATCAAGCCCTGTTACCATGCTCCCTGTAGCACAACACAGACTGTCACTACGCCTGTCACCTGGAAATGTGTCCAGTACAGTAGCATGAAATTTACTGAAAAACAAAACTTGGATGCCAAGACAGAGAAAATGGAGAGCAATCATGTGCATAAACATGCATAAACATGCACGCACTCACACACACACACACACACACACACACACACACACACACACACACACACGCACACGCACACGCAGAGAGAGAGAGAGAGAGAGAGAGAGAGAGAGAGAGAGAGAGAGAGAGAGAGAGAGATCTAGTGTGACAGAGGAAGTAATAGACCCAAAGAAAGTAGTAAACTGCTCAATCATTTTCAAGAAAAAAAAAAAAAAAGCCATGCTTCTCCTCAGCGAGGGAGTGAGGAGAGTGTCGAACAGGTCAGTCTCTCTTGTGAACTCTCAGGGACATCAGACACATTCACATTACAGGCCTTCATCAAGCCCAGTTCCAGAGAAAGTGGGCCAGATGGT
>JADBJO010004427.1:25000-27500 GCA_016801955.1 Conus betulinus | reverse complement strand
ACACACACACACACACACATTGTCAACACTTTCGATGTCTATATCGTCTATCATCCGCTTCAAGTTCCTCATTCATGCAATGAATGCGTGTTGGGCCAACTGTGGATGAATTCAGGAGAGTCTTGGACATCTGCCAACGTAATGCAGACTTGCTGAAGCCTGTCACTGTACAACGTAACTCATCACTTGATGCAGAGCCATGGCCCAGAGAGCCCAACCTGTTAGGCTTTCAGAGGTAATGCTGTTAGCTTTCCTCAGTTGCATTCTCACTGTCTGTGCCGATGTCATTGATAGACCTGTTACATAGATTTGTCCGGAGTTGTTGATTTCGAACACGGATCACTTTGTCTGTCTATCTATCTGTCTGTCTGTCTGTCTGTCTGTCTGTCTCTCTCTCTCTCTCTCTCTCTCTCTCTCTCTCTCTCTCTCTCTCTCTCTCTCTCTCTCTCTCTCTCTCTCTGTGTGTGTGTGTGTGTGTGTGTGTATGTGTGTGTGTGTGCATGAGTTGCATGATTACGTTCGAGGGTTTCGCCATCATTGATATTGCTGACATTTATTTTGCCGATGCTGATGATGTAGGTTTTACTTCTCATTACTGACTCAGTTTTCTATATATATACAGTCACACCTGCTGAAGATTCTATGCCATAACAATTCGGGTTTGACCAGCACGTGAAATAAGTGCGCTACGTTTTGTGTATGAGTCCTCCATCTATCTATTTGTTTAACCCACGTGTACATACATTTTTATTATACCCACTTTACCCTTTACGTACTGAAGTTTTTTCACTACCTAGCTGAAGTATGTCAGCAGACAGACATTTATCTCGACGCGTTGACACACCACGACGACCCACGGTGAATGT
This sequence comes from Conus betulinus, assembly GCA_016801955.1. NCBI lineage: Eukaryota > Metazoa > Mollusca > Gastropoda > Neogastropoda > Conidae > Conus > Conus betulinus. The sequence continues at coordinate 26,634 of JADBJO010004427.1, read as the reverse complement.
ATCTGTCACTGCGTTGCGACCTAGTCAGTGACATAACACGCCCATCGGGGATCCAGGAGCGCAGCAATGTAGTGCCAGAGGTCTCTCCACCATGTGCAGTTGCAATGTTGGCCATGCTGAAGCCTGTCACCTTGATACACCAGACTAGAATGCAGGATGGCTTCGAGGGGCAGCACTGTCGTTCGGAGGATCTGTTAGATAATGATGGTCATTTGGCTACAGTTGTGCCCCTTTACGTTCTTCCACATGGCTTCCTGTGTTGATCAGAGTGCTGAGGTTGTCTGCATTAGTGATTGTGATGATGGATTTTAACTGTCAAACTTACCTCCATCCCAACTCCCCCCCCCCTCTCCCCTCCCTCCCCCCCCTCCCCTTCTCTCTCTCTCTCTCTCTCCATGTGAATTCGAAGGGGGAAGGACATGTGATGGAAATGTGATGTAATTGATCAATAACTTTACACTTTTTAACCCTTTCAATTCATTTCTTTTCGACTGTGATTCCGTCATGAACATGAAAATGAACATTTCCCCCTGCAGCTAAATGATCAGCAATATTTCGTTAGCTCGCAATCATTTTCTGTCTCTTGCATCGAGAAAAGAAATGAAACGAAAAGAAAACGATGGCCCCAAATCTTTTTTTTTTTTTTTTGCTAAAGGCAGTTGGTTGCATTCATTTCTATATTTTCAAAGTTGGCCCTGTAATTCACCATAAGATTTCGTTCTTCATTTTGTTTAAAACGATAACGTGGTTATCTGTTCTTCGCTTTTTTTTAAAAAGTTCCGGGAAGATGAAGGGTAGGGTGTGTTCAGTGTTGAAAACTTCCGGGACAGAGTAGTTCACTTCGAACGGATTGATGGGGCGATTGATTGCTCCATTCCCTCTGCTTGGTCTGGTTAGCTCTGACAGTTTATTGGTCTCGTTCTTTCCGTGAGGCTACGTTGGGAGCTTTGGTGTTCTATGGATTATCGTAAGTACGTTAGTGTAATGTTTGTCTGTCTGTCCCTTTTTTTTTTACATGTCTCTTAGCCTATCCGAGTCTCCACCTGCTTGCCTGCATGACTATCTATTTCTGCCTGTCTCTGTCACTTAGTTCCTCTCTCTCTCTCTCTCTCTCTCTCTCTCTCTCTCTCTCTCTCTCTCTCTCTGCTGCCTCCATCTTTACCCTGTCTGTCTCTATATCCGTCCGTCTGTCTGTCGCTGTCGCTCTCTCTCTCTCTCTCTCTCTCTCTCTCTCTCTCTCTCTCTCTCTCTCTCTCTCTCTCTCTCACCAATTTGCATTCAAAGTGGGAATGACTCGTTATGGAAATGTGATGTAATTGATCAATAACTTTACACTTTTTAACCTGATGAAGTCATTTCCTTTTTTTCGACTGTGATTTTGTCATGAATACGAACATGCACATTTCCCCCTCCAGCTAGATGATCAGCAATATTTCATTAGCTTGCAATCATTTCCTGTCCCTTGTATCGAGAAAAGAATAGAAAAGAAAAGAAAAACAATGGATCCTTATCATTTTTCTCCTTTTTGTTTGTTGTAACCACAGTTAGTTGCATTAATCTCTATTTGTTTTTAAATCGTGCTTTGATTCATCATCAGATTTAGTTTTTTTTGTTTTCGTTGAAATGATAACTTG
>JADBJO010004427.1:17500-20000 GCA_016801955.1 Conus betulinus | reverse complement strand
GGAGAGGAGAGAAGAACGGAAATGAGCGGAGAGGGATGGGAAGGAGAGAGAGGAAGAGAGGGCAGAAAGAAGTGAAGCGGAAAAGGGGGAGAGGAGGAGAGAAAGAGAGAGGAAAAACAAGAGAAGGAAAAAAAAAAGTGGGGAAGAAAAGAGGAAGGGAAAAGGAGGAGGGGAGAGAGAGAAAAAAAGAGGAGAGAGAAAAAGGAGAAGGGAGCGGAGGGTGAAGAAAGATGAGAGGGAAAGGGAGGGGAAAGAGAGAGAGGGAAAAAAAAAACCAACAAGCTTGAGGAAAGGGAGGAAGGGAGAAGAGAGGAGAAGGGAAAAGAAAGGAATGAGGAGAGTGGAGGGAGGAAGAGAGGCGGAGGAGGGCGCGGAAAAGGGGGGAAGAAAAAAGAAAGAGAAGGAGATAAAAGAGAGAAAGAAAAGGGAGGGAAAAAAGGGAGGAAAGGGGGGGGGAGAAAAGGGGAAGAAGGGACCAAGGAGGAAGAGAGGGAAAAGAGGGGAGAGGAAGGAGAAGGGCGGGAGATAGAAAAAAGGAGGAAGAGGTGGGGGAAGAGGCAAGGGTCGAAAAAGAGAAGAAGAAGGTAGGGAAAGGAGGGGAGAAGGAAAAGGAAAGAAAAAGAGAGAAGAGGGAAGGGAGGAAGAGAGAAGGAAAAGAAGGAGAAAAAGTGGAAGGGAAGGAGAAAGAAGAGGGAAGGGAAGGGAAAAGGAGGAAAAACAAAAAAAGAAAAGGAGGACGGGAGGAAAAAGGGGAAAAAGGAAGGAGGGGAAGAAAGAAAAGAGAACGGGGAAAGAGGGAGAAGAAAAAGAGGGAGGAAAGGGGAAGGGAAAAAGGAGGGGAAAAAGGAAGGGGGGGAAGGGGAAAAAAGGGGGAGGAAAGGGGAAAGAAAGGAGGGGAGGGGAAGGGGAAGGGGGATTGGAAGGAGGGTGGGGAGAAAAGAGGGATGAAAAGAGGGGGGAAGGGGAGGGGGGAAGGAGGGTGGGGGGGGGGGGAAGGGGGGGGGGGGGGGAAAGAGAAAGAAGAAGGGGGGGGCGGAGGAGAAGGGGGGGAAGGGGGGGAGGAGAAGACGGAGGGGGGAGGAGGAACGGAAGGAGAGAGAAAGAAAGAGAGCGAGTTGAGCGAGGGGTGAGAAAGATGGTAAAAAAGACGAGAGAGATGGGATTGGTGGGAGAAAGAGGGAGGGGAAAGAGTAAGAAAACGAGAAAAAAGTCGAAAGAAAAGGTGGAGGGAAAAGAGGAAAAGGAAGAAAGACGGACATAGGAGAGCGAGAGAGAAGAGAGAAGGAGGAGCTATCAGAGAAGACAACCCTGCTTCTCCTGCAGTGAAGTGTGAGTATGGAGGAATGTACGGCACTCTCAGGAGCATTGGGATCAGATACATGACACGGACCTGCCTCACGCTCAGCCGCAGAAGATGAGGTTGGCAGGGAAAACAGCAGGCGGATGGTTCCTGAACTCGCGCAATCGGCAAGATTGATGAACGATATAAACAGGAGCACCATGTCGGACGTTTGCTGGCGCTCCTGAATCTCTTTTCTCTCTCGCCATGTCTCTGTTCCCTGATTCTTCCCCTCCCCCACGTCCCTGTTGCTCCCACTTAGGAAGAGAAGCCTTTTTTTGGTCGTGCGTTGTCCTGGTAGGAAGAAAGAAAGAATTTAGGAAGGGAATCCTGACATGGAAGGCACCCTCAACTTAGCGTTGTTAGCGCCATTTCTTGTTGAGATGTGTGATGGAAAGAGGAAAACGGAAGAAATGATCCTGGAAACATGTGATCCATCTTCACGTACACAGACCCTGCAAGCTTAGCGTTGTTAGCGCCATTTCTTGTTGAAGGTTGTGATGATGAAGAACAGAAACGGAGGAGAAAGGAGCGTGGAAGGAAGGGGGGGGGTGGGGGGGGGGGGGGGGGGGGGTGGACGGGGATTGGGTGGTGGGGGGGGGGGGGGGTGGGGGGTGGCGGGGGGGGGGGGGGGGGGGGGTGGGGGGGGAGGGGGTGGCTGGGGGAGGGGGGGGGGGGGGGGGGGGGGGGGGGGGGGGGGGGGGGAACCACAGCGCATGGGCGGCAAGGGAAGAAAGATGGTGGTAATGGTAGTGAAAGTAGCAGTGTGGGGGGGATCAGTTAAAAGGTCTTTGCTGACCCATATAGAAAGATAAGGTCTTGGCCAATGTCCATGTTTGAGTATATGAATATGTGTACAATAGGAATGGTGTGAATCTGCTGAGAAGACGAGAGAGAGAGAGAGGAGAGAGAGAGAGGGATGAGAGAGAGCGAGAGAGAGAGAGGAGAGGAGAGAGACGAGGAAGGAGAGAGAGAAAGGGAATGTCTATGGGCCATTGGGCGATGGAGGATGAGTGTGAGTGTGCGTGCATGCATGTGCTTGTGTGGGTGAGTGTGGGTGCTTGTGTGTGTGTGTGTGTGTGTGTGTGTGTGTGTGTGTGTAACGTGTGTGTGCGTGCGTGTGTGCGTGAACGTGTTGCGTGTTGGCGTGTGTGCGCGCAC
>JADBJO010004427.1:0-5000 GCA_016801955.1 Conus betulinus | reverse complement strand
GTCTCAAGGACAGTGTGGATACTGTGGTCGAGAACCTCACCATAGGGAAAAATGTCCAGCCAAGAATGCAACCTGCTCAGCATGTGGAAAGAAAGGCCATTACAAAACAGTATGTCGCAGCAGCAAAAAGAAAGTATATCAGCTGACTGATGATACAGCTGACTTTATTTACTTGTGGGAAGAAACAAGCAGCACTACAGACTACTTCCTCGGATCCATTGAGCAAGATCTAGATAGCCAATGGACAGCAACGCTGGAAGTCAATGGACACCCTACAAACTTCAAGTTAGACACGGGAGCTTCAGTCTCCATTGTCAGTACTAAGAAGAACCATGGCTACAGGGACAAACTGTGCACAATTCCAGCAAACTTCTTCGTGGTCCAGGGGGATCTACAATCTCACCACTTGGCTCTCTACAAGCTACAATTACCTACCATGGCAGGATGGTCCAGGAGACGATATATATCCTCAATTATCAACCTTGTTCTCTACTCAGCAGAAAACGCTTGTGTAACCTGGGACTAGTGAAACGCGTTGATATGATCAACACGCCGCCACTCACACATTCCATCAAGGATGAGTTCCCAGATCTATTCTCTGGCCTGGGGAGGACTGACAATCCATACAAAATTAAGCTTCGTGATGATGCAAGCCCAGTGTGTATTTATACACCCAGGAAGGTAGCCCAACCGTTTATTCCAAAGGTTAAAGCAGAACTGGAATCTATGGTGAAACAGGAGAGTTATCACGCCAGTCAGTGAACCACAAGCTGGTGTTCTGGCATAGTGGTAGTCCCAAAGCCCAGTGGAGCTGTCAGAATTTGTGTCGATCTCACTCATCTACACAAGGCTGTACAGAGAGAAATACACCCCCATGAGCTCAGTCGACGAAAGTCTAGCAAAACTGGGGAACAGCAGAGTCTTCACTAAGTTAGATGCAAAAAAGCGGCTTTTGGCAGATCCCACTTTGTCCGGAATCAAAGCTTCTCACTACTTTCGTGACGCCCTTTGGTCGCTACTGTTTTAAGATTACCGTTTGGCATCAGTTCAGCACCTGAGATTTTTCAGAGAACAATGTCTGAAATCCTGATCGACATTGAAGGTGTAATATGTCATATGGATGACATTCTCGTTCATGCACGCGATCAGGCAACCCATGATTCAATATTACGTGAAGTTCTACAGCGACTACAAAATGCAGGGGTCACACTAAATGAGAAGTGTCAGTTCTCAAAAAGCTCGGTGAAATACTTGGGTCACATCATTGACGAACATGGCATTCGAGCTGATCCAGACAAGGTAAAACGCCATCAAGAACTTCCCAGCCCCCACCACAGTCACTGAACTTCAGAGGTTCATGGGAATGGTAAACCAGCTGGCGAAATTCGTCCCCAGCTTGGCTGAAATCAACGCACACCTCTTCGCCAACTTCTCCACAAAGATGCTACATGGCTGTGGGGTCCAGATCAACAGTCAGCATTTGAACACATCAAACCGTTACTCACCTCTCCGCAGGTTCTGGCTCACTATGATCTTCAAAAACCCCCCATCATCGCCACGGACGCTTCCAATTCTGGCATCGGAGCTGTTCTCCTTCAGATACAAACTGATGGATCGCGACGTCCAATTTGTTACATTTCTCGCTCTCTCAGTGATGCAGAAAGAAATTATGCCACAATAGAGAAGGAGGCACTGACAGTAACGTGGGCATGTGAAAGACTCAGTGTTTATATTCTTGGTCTTACCTTTACTGTAGAAACAGACCATAAACCTCTGGTCCCACTTCTTGGTACTACAGAACTTCATAAAATGCCGCCCCGTATTCTACGCTTCCGATTGCGTCTGAAGAGATACAACCCCAAGATAGTCCACGCGCAGGGAAAAATGCAAATCACCGCTGACACTCTATCCAGAGCACCCGTGGATGAACCTGATGCAGCTGATGTGAATCTCCTTGATGACGTCACAGCATTTGCTAAACAGACCATCGAGATCTTGCCAGCAACGACAAAGAAACTGCATGAAATCAGAACAGCACAAACAGAAGACGAAATATTGCAGGAAGTCCGCAGCTACACTATTCAAAACTGGCCAGCGTACATGCCAAAGAAACCAGCTCTAAAACAATACTGGATGAATCGTGAACATTTTACAATTGTTGATGACATGCTACTCTTTGATGATCGACTTGTCATCCCAAAATCCATGAGAATAGACGTTCTCAATCGACTTCACACCGGCCATCTTGGCATCACTAAAATGCAATGGACTAGCAAGATCGTCAGTGTGATGGCCAAATATCACATCTGAAATAGAAGAGATGGTGCGAAAATGTCATATTTGTGCCATTCACCGTCCAGAACAGAAGGAGCCCCTCCTCCCATCATCCTTTCCTGATCGCCCATGGTCACGTTTAGGGATGGATCTTCTCGAATTATTTGGCAAGACATACTTGGCCGTGTGGACTATTATTCCAGATGGATTGAAGTCAAACTTCTTAGCAAAACCACAACTACTGAAACACATCCACCAAATCAAGAGTATATTTGCAGCTCACGGTATACCTCCTGTGGTCTCTGATAATGGCCCTCAATTTGCTTCTCATGAATTTTCTGAGTTTGCTTCAGCATATGGCTTCACACATGTGACAAGCTCAACCAAACAGCCCCAGTGTAACGGTGAAGCAGAGAGAGCCGTACAGACACAGTTAAGAGATATAACCCTCGCAACCTTTGCTAAGCATATCCGATATTACTAGGAAACGTGGACACATCCGGGTCGAAGGAACAACGACTCGATCGTACCAAAAGGAGTTAGCTCTCGCTTGATCCTATCTAAAGAAACATTTTACAATCTTTAACCGTTCTTTCTTGCAGGTTCAAGAGAATTATGAAAACTAAAAGGTTGCAAAAAGCGTTATGTCTTTCTGGCTAACAAGAGTTGCAATTTGAGATGTCCAAGAGTTCTCCGAGCTGTTGTTTGTGTTGATACAGATGGTACAGTATCATGGGACTTTGCCTCTTGCCTCAGTTGTCAATGCTGTTGTTAAGAATTATGTCGAGCGTGATGCTAATGATGATGCTGATGATAGTTTCGATGCTGATGTTAATAGCGTGTATATTCAGGGAAAATTATTTATTGGTGTTGCTGCTTCATTCACAGACTGATTTCAAGGATAGTTTTGTGTATGACCAAGTAGCGATGTTCCACCGAAAATCGAAAAAAACAAAACAAAAAACAAACAAAAAAAAAAAAAAAAAAAAAAACCCAATGATTTCGAAACATGTATTTTTTAAAATCAGAATGAACTTACAAACACACCCATACCTAGGGAATAAATACCAACCTAAAAAGAAATTCAGAAGATCGTGGAAGAAATAATGTATATAATCCAATAGGCAATACTATATAGTACAGACGATGAATACACATGAAAGCCATCGTCTCTGACATTGTAACATTTCTTTAGATTCCCGAGAATTGAAATGATTTTCACACAAGTTTTGTATGGCTGATTCTAATGTTTTATCACACACACATCATTTATGCATGACCATGATATTTACAATTATCTTTAAATTCTTCTATCTCTGATCCTGATTTGCTTTATTCTGTAGTCGTTTACTGAATATTCCTTACTCAAGAGAATTTACTGAATATTCCTTACACAAGAGAATTCATAGACTCACACCATCATCCTCCACCCATACCATAGTCCTAGCAATTCCAAATAGGACGAGTTTTGAAGCTGTGGCAATTTCTTTCTGTGTTGAAAAAAAAAAAAAAAAAAAAAAAATATATATATATATATATATATAGGGTTATTGAACAGCAGAGCTGACCACTCAGACTGTTCCATATCTTTTGATCTCCCCTGCATCCTTGAATGGATCCTCAAGCATAGGCTCAAAGATTGTCCCCTACATTTTATACTGTTTGCATAATGTTTTTAGTTTTTCAGCAACTTTTTTCCCTCTCCACACTTTCGTTTTGTTCCATTTACTACCCCTCGCTGGCTGCTGCTTTGGGGATGCTGTTGGATTCTTTCTTGAACCTTGGTGGTGTGAACACCACAGAATTATGGACTATGGTGTGTCTCTATTTGACACCAAGAGCACAGACACAATCAGCCGTGTATTCCTGATGAGTCCGATCCATCGGACGAAAGGTCAAGGAGCAGGCAATACAAATAGATCTGCTCTCGAAGGGGAGTACGATGGTTTCTCTCAGGCAGCTAGTGAAGGGTTTCTCATATTAATAACATACTCCCCCATTTTCTTCATCTTCAATTCTGTTTTAATTCGAAATTTTACCAAGTCATTACTATCATAACTGAGAAATTGTTAGCCTGCACTTGTTTCTCCCACCACTTAATTGTTCAGCATTATATATATGTGTATATATATATATATATATATATATATATGAAAACTGTATATAGAAAAAAAACTTGAGCCACTTCTGATATTTGCTTTTTCAGTACTTCGTTTTCATTTATTATATTGTTTACTACACGCCACTCTTCATGTGCTAATAAATTTTTTTTCGACCATGTCTTTAACACTCTTTTCACGTCCCATCATGAAAAGTGTGCAGGTTAGGAAGATGATGCTGAAGTTTTTTTTGAGCCAGACACTGTCTTGGTATCACTTGACCATTTCATCTACCACACTGCAATTATCGATCCTGAATCCAGCCACCTAGACAAATCCTCTTTGGACCTTGGCCGTCATGATTTCCATTCTAGACCCCGGGCTTCTTAAGTGTCCATAATCCTCTCATTCCAACCTCATCATCCCCCCCCCCCCCCCCATTCTGCTGTCCTCCGCCGTGAATACCCCCCCCCCCTTCACGTGCACGCCCCCTCTTTTTCCTTTCCTCTAACAAAAAAGGTCGACTGCTGGATAACGCACTTGCCCAGGAAGTGAAAAAAAAAGTCCAGGGCACATGGTTCGAATCTCCTGCTGGGCACGATGTTTCCTCCTGTATTTCTTAGTGTT
>JADBJO010004426.1:191450-198880 GCA_016801955.1 Conus betulinus | reverse complement strand
TATGTATGTCTTACCACTTTTAGGGCAGCCGGTACGAATGTAATTTATCTTTAAAGAGAGTGATAAAGTTTCGAGTCTGAGTATATATCCGATTATTATATAATATATATATATTATATATATATTAAACAATAGCTTCAACACCGCCTCACAGAGTGCATTTTGTCCCAAGCTTTGCTAAAAGCTTCTCAGGACCGAGTACTTGGCGTCCCTTAGCAGCGTGACATGAATAACTATGACGTCATAGTAGACTACATCAAATATAACAATTGACCGTAACCGTTTTCTTTTTTTTTGTACTGTACGATTAACACTCCACAAACACCCTGTACCCACACCCCGCTACATCTTGCAGAGTCCACCGCACCCTGTACCCACCCCCCACTACATCTTGCAGAGTCCACATTCTGTAGATTCACCTTCCACCGCACCCTGTACCCACCCCCACTACTGTAGATTCACCTTCCACCGCACCCTGTACCCACCCCCACTACTGTAGATTCACTTCCACCGCACCCTGTACCCACCCCCCACTACTGTAGATTCACCTTCCATCGCACCCTGTACCCACCCCCCACTACTGTAGATTCACCTTCCACCACACCCTGTACCCACCCCCCACTACTGTAGATTCACCTTCCACCACACCCTGTACCCACCCCCCCACTACATCCCATATATATATATATATATATATATATATATATATATATATATATATATGTGTGTGTGTGTGTGTGTGTGTGTGTGTGTGTGTGTGTGAGAGAGAGAGAGAGAGAGAGAGAGAGAGAGCAGAAAAGCAGACAATCGGAAATTAGTTCCCGAATGACGCCCCCCCCCCCCCCCCCCCCCCCCCAAAAAAAAAAAAAAAAAAAAAAAAAAAAACTCAAAAACAACCAACCAAGCGAAGCAAACATTAAAAGCGAAGGAATGCAATAATAGAAACATACGAGCTTTGCATGTCTTTGAAACAACAGAAAATAGACCAGTGACTGGCTGGAAGACGGCAGTGGACACAAGGGATCTGTTTCAGCCCCCCACACCCGCTGTCCATTTCCGGCGTTATTTGTATTCTAGAGAGTGAACTACTGGCTGCGGGAACAAAAAGCTGGTCAGAATATAACTCTATGGGTACAAAGGACTGAACCAGTAAGAGTGCTGAGCAAACAAAGGGCTCGGTGAATAAGCAGTTGAAGAAGGTGCATGAATAGCAGGCAAGGTACAATGTAGTGATAATAATATAGTGATACGTAACACAGTTGGAAGGTGAAACTAGGGGAACTAATGGCAGAGAGAGAGAGAGAGAGAGAGAGAGAGAGAGAGAGAGAGAGAGAGAGAGAGAGAGAGAGAGAGAGCGAGAGAGCATTGACAAATGGCATTTTACCTAGACATGATGATAAATGATAATCATCTCACAACATGAGAGCTTTCACCACGGATTGCTGCAGATCGATGCGAATCGTGAGAGCCGCAATCCCCCTCCAGGGGGTTCGCTACTTGCCCACAGTCATTAATCTGGCATTGTGGTGTTAACAGGGAACGAGAAAGGCAGCTGGCAAATGGAAGAGGGTAAAGGTGGGGGGGGGGGTGTTAGAAAAAATGAGAGAGAGAGAGAGCGAGAGAGAGAGAGAGAGAGAGAGAGAGAGAGAGAGAGAGAGAGAGAGAATCACACGTAGATTCGCAGACGACAAATATGTGAGGTTACTGACCCATCGGGCATCGCCTCATCTTGTTCTGCTCAAACTCATCGTGCTGCTGACTTTCTGCCGAACCGATTGCAAACAGCGCCGCCAATGTACTTCCCAGCCTTCACGGCAGTCTGAGTACGGTTCAAATCTCTCATGTGTGGAATTTGTTTGTTTGTTGCGCTTCTGTGTGTGTGTGTGTGTGTGTGTGTGTGTGTGTGTGTGTGTGTGTGTGTGTGTGTGTTTCTTTGTGACTGGTTCTAAGTCAACGAGAAATCTTTTTGATGCTAGGTTTAAGTGCGGTGGTAATGTATAACGCATGAGAGGCTAAACTGGCATTGTGTATTAGTGTCCACTGGAAACCAAGAGACCGCATGGGTGTATGTTTATGTTGCATTTACTGACTGTGACAACTTGCTGACTGTAAACCAAACACACAAAAAAAACAAATCCAGTCTTGTATGAGAGATCAAGCATCCATTCATGACCACGCTACCTACTGATGCTGACGTCTGAGGAATATTGCGTTACTAGGCAACAACCGGCTTTAGAAAATAATCTTTGAAAATCAAATGGCAAATGCTGTACAAGTAGGCGGTATACTGGGCAACTAACGCGGACAAACAATTCTTCCGTCTTTAGCAACAATGACCAAACAATCAGTTTTGCCCCATATGAGAAAAAAGTGGGGAGCGGGAGGGAGGGGATGGAAGTGACGAAGAAGGGAGGGGGGGGGGGGGGGGGGCGCAGAAAGAACTGAAATGAGAGGGCAGCTTTAAGACCCTGATTTTGAACCTTACAGAGACAGCATATGGGGAGCCAGCAAAAAAAACAATATTTAATCGTTCGAAGTGTGGGAATCAAGAAAAAAAAGCGTTTAAACAACTTTTACTCAACTCTTTTCCCGAAAACACAAGACGGTAAGCATGGAATTTTGTGGTATTCCGAACTATTTGCCGTGTATGTCTGGCATGGGCTTTTCTCTTCTGGGGTGGTCCTGGACTCATTAGCGGCACTAGGCCTAGCCGCGTTTGTTCACCCACTCGATTTAGATGTGGTTACCCACTCATTGTACCCAGCAGAGACAAACCACACACAGTTGAAGGGTATTCTAACCAATGCAGAGAGGAAAAAACAATATCCAGATGCCTCTTAATTAAGAGAGACAGCAAATGTTAGTTTACGGAAATGGGAAAGAAATTCTACAAAAAGGATGATCACAAAAAAGGCACACACAAATTAATCCACCACTTACTGACCAAACACATTGTACGGGACAGATGAGCTATGGGGTAAAACACTCTGAGGCAAACAATCTTTTCGCCAGCATGACACAGTTTCTAATGAAAGAGACCCCAATCCCCACAGGGGCAAAAGGAGAACACTGGCATTACGTCTAACGTTATATGATCTCGATGAGAGAGAGAGAGAGAGAGAGAGAGAGAGAGAGAGAGAGAGAGAGAGAGAGAGTTCCGGACGTTACGTAGACCAATCAGTGGTCGATGCTTTAGTCGTGCATGGGAGAGGGTTGTGATGGTACATAATTCGAAAAATATGGCTTACTCTAACACTTTCACATATTTTGACACAGAGAGAGAGAGAGAGAGAGAGAGAGAGAGAGAGAGAGAGAGAGAGAGAGAGAGAGAGAGAGAGTTCCGGACGTTACGTAGACCAATCAGTGGTCGATACTTTAGTCGTGCATGGGAGAGGGTTGTGGTGGTACATAATTCGAAAATATTGATTGTCTAACACTTTCACATATTTTGAGAGAGAGAGAGAGAGAGAGAGAGAGAGAGAGAGAGAGAGAGAGAGAGAGAGAGAGTCCAGCTCATCATTTAATTACTTCCCTAATATTTCTGCCCTAAGGCCATCTTCAGATAAAATCACGAGACTGTGAGAGGTAACAGGGAACAATAGCCCTCCTCTCTCTCTCTCTCTCTCTCTCTCTCTCTCTCTCTCTCTCTCTCTCTCTCCACACACACACACACACCACACACACACACACACACACGAGCGCGCGCGTGTGTGTGTTCTATATTTATGAATGTATGTGTCGGGATAGGCTCTTCGCGGAATTCTCTGAACATTTTTTTCACGATGCGTCCATGAAAACAGAATCACGACCACGGCTCAATATACGACCCATCCAGTAACATTGTCCGTGCGAATGAGAATATGCGGGGATAGTAGTCAAACCTTTCGAAAAGCCAAAATGAAGACTCAAGCATGGTGCAGATGAGCGTAACTTCCTGACACTTAGCGTTTCTATGCTACTGGTGGGCCGCACTAAACTTGGTGATAAACGGCAAACAGGATTCAAATACATGGTCAGATATCGAAAAGCTGTGCTAACAAATTAACGGGAAGTTATTGTAGATTGTGCTTACAAGTGAAGGAGAAATTATTATCGTAGATTGTGCTTGCAAATGAAGGAGAAGCTATCGTAAATTGTGTTTTTACAATGGAAGGGGAAACTATCGTAAATTGTGAAGGAGAAGTTATCGTAAATTGTGTATTACAAATGAAGGGGAGCTAGCTATTGTAAATTGTGCTTTACATTGGAAGGGGAAGCTATCGTAGATTGTGTTTGCAAATGAAGGGGAAGTTATGGCAGATTAAGCTTGCAAAAGGTAAAAAAAAAAAAAAAAAAAAAAAAAAAAAAAAAAAAAAAGTACTGCCTCAGATTCACGCAAAGAGTTGAACTGTGCAATCAGTTTGTGAAAAATGAGTGCACATCATCTAATAGACCTTATTAAACTGAGTGTACATCAACTAATAGACCTTATTAAACCTTATGAGTGTAATATAGGAGACAGAACGCTTCCGGTCTAATCTGTACAGATTTATGGTCTCCCATTAGGTCCTTGCTTCGCAACCGAAACACGCCACACCTACAACTCTTTTTGGCTGGTTACCCCTATTTGACCGTTTACGAAGTGGTTTCCACGTCTTTCCATAGTGTCTAACATACGTAGTCTCATGTAGCATCGTCACATACTAAACTCCGTGTTTAGCATGTGACACTGCTACATGTGACTATATATGTTTATATTACTCAGTGCGGCATACGTCAGTTACTATTTTAGTCGCTTACTACTGATGAAAGTGTGATGATGACGTCTGATTTCTCTGTGTCCATGCTCTCTGGTTTCAGCCTAACTTACAGGCTATAACTACGCTGAAAAAAACACACATTGGGTACACCATTTGATCTTCGCGTGCGTGCACCACAGACTAATTCAGAAAACAGAGCGGCGGTGCCTAGTCAGAAGTGATGGCAGAGAGGCACGCTGGACACAGTAGTTCATCTCAATGCCAGGTACTGTCCATCAGTTTGATACCGACTGGAATACAGGAACTCTGTCCTGATACGTGCAGCGGGTTCAAACATGTTAATATATACCTCACATTCTCTCTCTCTCTCTCTCTCTCTCTCTCTCTCTCTCTCTCTCTCTCTCTCTGTCTGTCTGTCTGTCTGTCTCTCTCTCTCTCTCTCTCTCTCTCTCTCCTCACACTCTCTCTCTCACACACACACACACACACACACACATATATACGCACGCACGCACGCATGCATACATGCACGCACGCACGCACGCACGCACGCACACACACACACACACACACACACACACAAACACACACACACATACATACGCACGCACGCACGCACACATGAGCTCCTCTCTCTCTCTCTCTCTCTCTCTCTCTCTCTCTCTCTCTTCTCTCTCTCTCTCTCTTTCCCCCTCTTTCTCTTTTTTTGTTTTTTTTTTTTTTTTCCTTTTTTCATTGAAAAGAAAGGTTATTGACGCTGCGCGTTTATACTTGCGTATTACGATTGCAACATTGTGTATTTTCATCACCTCGTCTTTGGGAACTGATCTGAATGAGAGAGAGAGAGAGAGAGAGAGAGAGAGAGAGAGAGAGAGAGAGGACAGAACATTACACAAATCAATGATTAAAACTGTATCTTCTCATTCTTTAAACATGCCACCATCTAGAACGTGACTGCATATTTCCCTTAAGTTGAAGAAAGAGAGAGTGAGCGCAGCTATCTAACAGCGCTGTGGTGATAATGTTTCCGCTGATCTACTATACGCTATGCCGCGACGTGGTAAGACATAGATCAACAGATGTAATATTCTTTGGAATTAGTCTGATTCAAAGCTGACCAAAGATTAGCTGCCCTCCTAACAAAGTCCGAAATATTTCCGCTGTTAATGTACGTCAGAACTATTTCTATAAATAAACAGATTTTCTTCTTAGATGAAAGTTTGTTCCATCCTCTCATGATTTCAAAGTTTTTCTTCCTTTTTTCTGACATCACATCGTCAGCGTACCTCAAGGGTCAGGGTGATCATGTTAAGGTTTTGTGGTGCTGTTTTCTCTCTGTTTTGTCAGGAAGATCACGAGCTAACTGTTGGACAGGTTTGAACACAACGTAGAGGAAACACGGGAAATTTCATCAGGAGAAAACTCACAAAAAGTTGGAAGGGATCTATACAGAAGATCTAGATTAAAGACACTGACTTTGGTGGAAGTCTAAATTTACCCATATACTCCTTACTGTTTGTGTTTGAGTATAATGGCCAGTAGTAACTTTGAAATAGGACAACTTGCATCCGCATTATCACGCCCTTTTTGTGGTGTACTCGCTAGCAATGATTCTCTGACCAGTGACAATAGAATATATGGGTATGAATGCAAAAATGCAAAAGCAAACCACACAGCGTGAAAAAAGTGTTTGAATTTGTATGGTACTGAACATTGAAGATTTGTGCCGCACAACACAATTAGTTGTATGGAGTCTGTTGTCTGTGCGTGTGTGTAAATAGTTCGTATAAAGCGACTTCCAGAGAGAGAGAGAGAGAGAGAGAGAGAGAGAGAGAGAGAGAGGAGGGAGCATTGCTGAAGTGAAAGGGGTCCCCGAAAACTAACCACATCAACATAAGATGCTGCGCTACAGACTTCCAAGGAACAAAACGAAAACGGTCTTACCTCTCTTTGCAGTCGCTGTCAATAAAAGCTGCCAAAGATTGCGGTATTGTTTGCTGTTGAGTGTCTTCTCCTTTGAGATGTCGACCAATAAGTCGACTATTTACCAATTTTCGAGTAAACACGTTAAATCACGAAGCTCAATGTCCTAAACGAAAAACAAAATGCAAAAAACAAAAGCTAAGAACACGACAGTAAACGTCTTTACACAGTCAACTGAACGATGACATGGAACTCTGCTTGGAATCTCTTTGACGATCCTCTCCCCCAGCAGTGTAGAACGATACTTTGCTTCTGGCTGAACTTGATGACTCTGCAGATTCCTTTAAATTGGTGCAGTAACTTGGTCGCTTTTCACACATGTCAGTAATGAAGGGAACCACATATACGCTTATTGTTAGTCAAAGATTGATGGTAAAGGTATAATCATGCCAGGAGCGCAGAAGGGCGTTTTTTAATTCCACAACCTCTTCCTAATCACAGCGCCTCCTGCAATTCGATTAGACGAGCAAGCTTTATTCTCTCAGCTACGGATGAACTAATTTACGATTCTGGAATCCAGTTCTGTGTTTTCGACGGCATGCTTTCTCACTCAGCTTATATACATGATGTTCGTGACATTTGATATGCAGGCGCATGGAAATTATGTCATGCTGAACAGGGGCTCAAGGTAAATCGAACTAGAATCTTTGTGAATGTTAAATTGTCCAGAGGAACTGCTGGCAGTAAACGTCTAGGATTATATCAACG